>JAFJYG010000014.1:0-152479 GCA_017366145.1 Cadophora sp. M221 | reverse complement strand
TCATCCCCTCGAGCATCGTACGTTCGTTGGATCAAGCTTTCCTCACGTTCTCCTTCCGATTCGTTATACCATTAGTCCGAACCTCGGTCGCAGAGGTCTTGCCATTCCCATTGTTGCTCAATGGTTGTCCATTGACCAAAACTTTAGGGCTGGATGGGTTCTCCTTGCCCTGTCGGGCGAGGGCATCCAATCTCTGCTCTTCCTGGAATTCATTTTCGTCGTTGTCACTGCGGTCGTCATCGGCGGTTTTGAGGAATATAAATCGCCATGCTATTCGGAGGATGTAGTAGAGCCAGAATAGGTTCAAGCCTTGGAGACTGGCTAGGAGACCTGTAGAGATATAGAACGAAAGGTCACATTTGTATTGCTCAGTCTCCCAGTCAAGACCGTAGGGTCCGACAGTCTTGAACTCGTTGAACTCGGACCAGAGAATACGAAGGTTCAGATAGTGTCGAAGATAAATCCACGCGCAAACGAAGAACCCGAAATACGGGCCTACGAGGGGATGATCGAGGTAGTTCAGGGTTTTCGAGGTCTAAATAGTCAGTAGCCGCTTTTGAACGAGCAACGCAGGTACTTACGGCAAGGAAGAAGTCACTAATATCGTGAGTGATAAAGACTCCCAAGCCCATATAGGTAAAGTGGAAGCGGTAGCTCAAAAAAATCAGAGCCAGGGACACTACGTGGTGTCCAACCAACTCATTGTAATCCTTCCTTGGCTTCTCCATTCCAAGCATAAGCACAATAGCTTGCTGGGCCCAGTATGCAGCTTGGAAGAGGTAGTAGAACTTGAAAAATGCCTCGTGGTGCTTGTGTGGGAAAAGCTCGTACATCGCCCTTGTGTTGAAGTACCAGAGTGGTGTCCGACTCATAACGAACAATCCACAGGGACCCAAGACGCCGAAGTAAATGGCAGTATACATTTGTTCCATAAAGCGAGATTGCTTTGCCCTACTCTTCAACCCGCTCTTCTTGGCCATAGGTCGCAAGAACTTCTGCATGATGAATTCTCTTGTGAAGGAGAGGACAATCACATAGAAAGCTACGAATGCAAAATCCCAGCGACCCTTCCCATATTGAATCGGCGTACCCGGCGGGTCATTTGGGTTGGGTGGTAGAGGGTACGAGAGGAAGATAAAATGGCGGATGGGATTCGATTCGGTAGGGTTAATCGCATAGAGGATGAGGAATGTCGCGAGCATTACCAGAGGAGTGACCCAAGTGTGTTTCAGCGCATATCGTTTCCATTGCTGGTAAAGGGTTTTGGCTTTCCGCCGTTTGGAAAAGGGCTTCTTGCGATCTGATTCCTTCTGCGCCTGCTGGATGTCAGCTGTGTTGAGTATGGGTCAGAAAGGGGGCTGCCGACTCTGATGGTTCCGGGAGACGGCGGTCTCACGTCCAAGGTTGCTAACGCCGGCGAACCTGTATCCCCAGCTCTGATCTCTCCCCCGAGTCCACTTGAACGTCTGCGAATCCGCGGTTTCTCAGGGCTGTTGTGTCCTCCCAGGGGCGCCAATTTGTCGTCAGAGGATAAGAGCGGGAAAGCCTCGGTGGCAGTCATGTTCACGGTGAATGCGGTGCCTCCTCCAGTAAAGAAATCAGCTGGCCCTCGATATCATAGAAAAGTATCCAAAGTGGTTAAGGGAGTTAGACAGCTGGCGGATGCGCTTATATGAAGATTGTGAAATTTTTGAAGTTTGGTGGTCTGGGGGAGAGTGAGATCAACTTTAATTACTGGCTGTGGATCCCGACTCTTGAATGTTCCGCGTCCGCCATTAGCTCCTCCACCCGGCTCTGATGATATCCCCTGCCTCTGGACCTGTTTTCCGCCACGAGAAGCGGGTTATTCCCCAAGAAAAGTCTTACTCATCCTCATAATAAGCATAAGCACCAGCAAGACATCTCAGCCCCCTTGTACCCCGAGCTCGGGATACTACTTTAGCAGTGAGACACGTGATCATTTAGATCATCCGAAACGGCCGCAAGTGTGTTCATGTTGTTGACATTTGGAAAGTTACTCGAAGTATTATCAAATTATCTTAGTATTCCTCTCAAAAGTATGCTGCTCCATGCTCTTTTGTGTGCCACTTGGCCAACCCACTTGAAGGTGGTTTGGTCTATGACCACACTAGCATAAGGTAATTGATACAAATTGAGACTTAGCGAGCCAGAACCTCCAGTCTCCTTAACTGTCTCGAGTCAAGCACAGGTTGATGCTATTTTACAAATTACGAGCAGCCCAAATTTGGCCTATCCGACTCACGTTAGATCGTGACATTGTGACATCGTGTTCAAGTTGTTTTATGATGTAGACTACCACACTGGTCGTTAAACATCCCTGTAGAGAGACGCCTTGTGCCCGGAAGTTTTGCTAGATCGAGTTTTTGCATTACCTTTATTTTATCTTTCCCATTGAATACTGTCTACGCATGTCAGGGGGAAATTGCAGTTCAAATCGGACTTGATATGGCCACTCATTAGCTGGTATAGACGACGACGCTGCTGAGTGCATAAAGTTATGTACTTTGGCGCACGATCAAAATTCAATCCACATTTCCGTTCTTTTCTATCCGTTTGAATTGGACCGACTCCATTATTACACATACCAAGCATAACAAGCCACCAAGTGGAGTTGTGTTTACAAAGTAGGCGAGAAAAGTCTCAGCGACTCCACCTTGAAAAAATTGATTATCCCTACTCTTGACTGAAACCGGAATTATCAACCCAATCACTGCTCAAGATATTTGGTGAAAACGACCTAAATTCTTCGGAAAATATGACAAACGTGAATCGGTGAATAAAGTTCTGTATCGTTAAGTCATAAATGGGGTCTCCTGCCCTAATCGCAGATGGGGAACGGGTGGTCGTGGATCGTGGATCGTGGAGCATCAAATCTCGCTTTGCTCATCGGGAGTACGAAGGTCTCAGTTGGAAAACCGCCACTGGCCACTTGCAATCAGATCTTCTCCGTGAAGATCTCCATTGGGCTCGCAAATCTAATCGGACTCGGAATGATTTCGAATTCTGCATGCTCGGTTTGAAGTGCTTTGGCGGGATTGGCATGTTGTTGGCATCCACAGCTCGGTGCAATTATATACAACCAGCCGGATCAGATGTGCAGCGGCAATGACCTTGCTTGACCAAAGCACTAAAGAAAGAAGAGACAGTAATCTAGTGTCAACAAATGGTATGAGATTTCGGACCTTCATGAACAATTGCTAGGACGGAAGATGGAGACTGTAGGGAAGAGAATTACTCTGAAGGGTCTGACGAGTACTTACAAGAAGAATGCAAAAATATCTAGCATCGCAAATGCTCTCACCCAAACAGCTGAGTGGGAATAGGAACTTAGAGATTCCTTTCTTTGTATGCACAATCTGATTGTCCAATATCCATGACCGAGGCTTTTGATACAATTTTGCCGCCGACGAGCCCTTCGAGCCGACCGAGAACCAACATTGGCCTACTCAAGCTTTTGCTCCCTCTTCCGTCGCCTTGATCTTCTCAAATAGTCTTAGGAACACCCCTGAATCCTGTGCTCCCCCTACCTCATACTTTCCTTGTATCGTAAAGTTGGGCACACCCGTAATCTGATTCAACCTTGCCTGCTCTACCTCCTCATCAACAGCCTTTCCGCCCTTGTCAGTCTTCAACCAGTCTTTGGCTTCCTTTTTATCCAATCCTGCCTTCACAGCTGCATTCAGCAAAACTTCGTGGCTTGTGATATCGCCCTCGTTCTCAAAGTATGCAGCGAAGAGCTGCTCCACGACCTTTGTTTGTGTTTCCGGCGACTTTGACTTTCCAAGCTGAATTAGGCGATGACTGTCTCGCGTGTTTCCCGTCTTGCCACCGAATTTGAAGTTGATCCCTGTATCGTTGCCAATCTGCGCCAGCCGCTCAAACATCATCGCCGTGCGCTCTTCGCCGAACTTGGTCCTGTAATAAGCGACCTTGTCGACACCTACTTCTTGATTAGAGAACTTCTTGACAGTGGTAAGATCCAGCTCATTTACCAAGTTTTGGGGCTCCAGGATTCAAATAAAACGGCATCCATGTTGTTGAAAACGTATCATTGGAGTCTGGATGCAGTTGCTTGTATGCGGTAATAGCGGCGTCGAGTTTCTTTTTGCCTACATAACACCATGGGCAAACACTATCGCTCACAACAGAAATATCGAACTGCGTCATCCTGCGCAGAGTCGGTCTGAATATTCACAGGAATAGTTTGGAGAGACAACAGGCTAGACTTTAGACGCCGAAAGTCTATTTAGCGTTAGCAAGGAGAATTGGAGTATTTGTAGTCGAAGGTAAAGAGCAACGAGTACCAGAAGACCAATGATTACTTATCAAGAAAAAGGCCATGCCGAGTCTCGGTCTCGGAGGTTGGATGGGAGAGGATTAGAAATCAGCAGAACCGAAAGATCCCCGCTCCAAAGCCTGATGACGATCTCGGCCGTATCGGCGGAGAGTGGGAGCCGCGCGCTTAGTACATCACTTCAAATGCTTCAATGGTAATCAATGTATGATATGATGATAACTTGACCTTTAGAGCTATCAGTGAAATCAGCGAGTTTGAAAATCGACAATGTCTATAGGTGACTACTAATAGTCAATGCTGAACTTGATTTGGAATGAGTATCGAAGAAAATGCCAACTTTACAAACTAACCGTGTAACACTCTTCAGGTTGACTTGCACATCAAAAGTAAATACAAATAAAAAGGAATATAAAAGGGGAAGCAGACGAAGACGATTGACCGAATCGACTGCAAGAATCACAGTAATGCAAGCTGAGCTTGCAGCGCCAAGAACGAGAGGATGCACTTGAACTCCACTCCTGAACACTTGCCATATGCGGACATTGACTTTTCTCCCCCTCACACCAACTAGGGCATCTAGGCTCACGAAGAATTGAAGTCGTGATTTCTCTAGCCTTGCCACCCTTTTTGAGACATTGTAATTTACCTTCCAATCAAAGTCAACCAAACGCCGTCGCTAAAACCAAATGCCCAATTTCCTCTCAAAAACACCATGGAATGCATGCGATGCGTCAAGGCCTCTCGGAACAATATCAAATCCCTGGCCAACTGCAATTGTATGATCACTCATCGCTTCGTATTTGAGAAATCTTTGAGTAGGTGAGACATGTGCGTGTTCGTAGTCTTTCCACCCTTTCTGGCGGCTCTCTTCTTCTTCTCCTTTGCTTTCGGGGCGGCCTTGACACGCTTGCTGGGATCTTCGCTGGCGGGTTTCTGACCAGCCTCCTGGAGCTTTCGGACAAGGTCGTCGACGCTGGGTAGCTCGATCTTGTGCCACATAACTTGGAATTCGGGATCGATGCCATGAACCAAGGTTGGGTCGTTACTCCAAACCATCCTTGCATGATTGTCTTTCTTCGTTCTTGTGACCAGAACCTTGTGCTCCTTCTCCAGCTCGTCGATAGCATCCTCGCAATCTGGCCAGCCGTCCTTCAAATCCTTCACAGAGACTCCCTGGGCATCGACCTTCTTCTGCAGGTATGCAATCAAGTCCTTCTTGGAGCGGACATTGATGATCGGGCGATGCATGTAAGAGCCTGAATCCCAAGTCTGAGCCTTCAGATTCAGATCGGGGAACCATTGAACTCGGTCATGCTTCTTGAGGATTTTCGCGATCATTTGCTTGTTTCCCTCGTCGGTATGGACCTGGCTCAGGTACTGCAAGATCTCTTGAAATGTCTTTGCCTCATCCTTCTTCTTCAAAAACTCAATAACATAGGTAACTTGAGTGAACGCCTCATTTCCGTAGCCCGTAGCAGCAGGTTGAGAGTAGACGATGTTCTTCTTGGATTCTGCCTCTCTCTTTCTCTTCGCATCCTTGTTCTCGGACTTCGAGGCATTCGAGGCATTCGACGGAGCTGGAGATGGTGCAGATTCAGGTGCAGGTGCTGCGAGATTGCGCTTTGTGGAAATTTTTGGTGCCGCAGACATAGCATCGGTCTTGAAAAGAGCCTGCTGCTTTTCCAGATAGGAAGACATGGCGAGTTGAGTAGAGAGGGTCGAGATGGGCAGGTTGAAAGAGCGACGATGGCAAGGGATTTGTATTGACTGCGGTCGAGAGCCACGAGGCCAGGCCAAGCGTCGAGTGGCAGTTCCAGTCACCGTAGACGCTGTACAACAGTGAATGGCACGAAAGTGCTCGAGCAATTTGTGTGGCGGGTGAAATGATAATTGCAACAAAGGAAAACGGAGACGGGCTCCAAAGGTGAGATACTGAGTTGAAGCCGGTGCTGTAGTCTGGGGCAAGGCGGCGAGGCGAGGCTTGATGTCGCATCCAACCAGAACCAAGTCTTGGCACTGTACACTAGCCACGCTAGTGGAACCTACCTGGACGTGTGCAAGCGGAGCTTCAAAGGATGGTCTTCTTCGACCAACAAACTCACAATTTTCGTCGTCCACCCATATCCACGGTTTGCGGCCTGAGACTGATAGCCCGCGAGATATGTGCCATTCCTTCGGATATCGATTCTTCTAATCTGCCCCTTCCTGCAGCGCAGTACAGCACAGCGCATACACAACAAACGCGGTCCCAGTACTTCATCAACATCAACACCTTTTGTCTCCACGACCTATCGCCGAAATTGATGAGGATCCATTCGTAACCATGGCTACGGCTGTATTGGATGTCAACTACTTGTCGGCCTACCTGGGTGTTCCCCAACAGACTCTCAGTTCCACCATCGATTCGCCCACGGCCGAACTTGTTCGATCGGTTCTCGAAGCTGTCACTGTGAAGGCGCGCGAGCATGATGAGTTAGCAGCAGATAAGCTACGGGTGGATATCGAATTAGAGAACTCGGTGCGAACATCCGAGACGCGTATCGAAGGTCTGCGCGCCAATGTCGAGAAGGCGCAGAAGACTGTTGAAGATGTTCGCACGAAACTGAAGGAAGAAGGTATATGCTGCAAGTCAGAGCTACATGTTACACGCATGCTAATTACATTGTTGCAAAAGAAAACGCGAGATCATCCCTTGAAAGCGAACTACAAGCCTTGAAGTCCTCCTCGACTACCTCAACATCAGAAGTTGAGACATTGCACGCCCGAATCACCTCCCTGGAAGCGGGCAATCGAGACACACTTGCTGTCCTCGAGTCGAAGACGACAGCCAACGATGAACTCGCCAAAGACCTCCAGAAGCAACACCAGAAGGGTTTGGAGCTTAGCCAGCAGATTACAGCTCTGCAACAGACTGTCCAAAATGCAAATTCGGCGGCCTCGAGTGCAAAGTTCCGAGAACAGTCCTTAAAGCAAGAGATTGAGCTAGCTAAGCGCAACAACGAGTGGTTCGAGAACGAATTGAAGACGAAGAGCGCCGAAGCTTTGAAGTATCGGAAGGAGAAGGGTGCTCGAATTGCCGAACTCCAGCGCCTGAACGAAGACGCAAACTCCAACCTCGAGGCGTTGAAGAAGACTGAGCAAGCTCTGAGAACTCGCGTGGACGAAATTCAAAAGAAAGCAGAAGAGTCTCTTGGAAAGGTGCAGCAACTCCAAGAGGCTGCAGCGAAGTCCGAGGAAGGCTTCCGCCAGGAGTTAGAGAGTGCTCGAAGACTCGCGGAGCTCCAGTCCCAGCAAACGGAAACCCACAAGAACCGATTGAAGGAGGTTGAGGCCAGTCTTGAGAAAGTCAAGGATGATGCGGCTGCACATGTATCCAGAATCGAACAGGCGTTAGAGGAGGAAAAGCAAGAAAGAGACCGAGCAGAAAACCAAAGTGCTGAATTCGAGGCAGAGATCGACCGTCTAGAGACTTTGTTGTCTGCACCCCGCGCTGGATCGGTCCCAGGAACACCCCGACAAGGCCTGAACGGCTCTATGCTCGGAAGATCAGGATCACCAGGTCAATTCGGAACCCCTGGATCAGTCCGCAAGTCCGTTCTTACTGTAACGCAACTCACGGAGGACTATCACAAGCTCAAGATGCAGTACAGTGCAGAGAAGCGACGTGGCGACCGTCTGACAGCAGAAATGGAGGAAATGATGCAAGGCTTGGAGGCGAAACAGCCCGAGATTGAGGAGATTCAGGCTGAGAATGGACGTCTTCACCAGGAGGTGATTGAGATGTCCAAATTCGTTGACCAAACCGGGAAGGAGAGAGACCGTGCCAAGAAGGACGCTAGAAAGGCAGAGAGTGAAGCTTCTACCGCCCAAGCTGAAGCAAGCATTCTTAGCCAGCAGCTCAGAGATCTCAGTGCCCAGATCAAGATGTTGCTGTGCGATTTGGAGGCCCGAAATCGCGGAATGGATGCCTTGAGCCCTGCAGATAGAGCACAGCTTGAGCGTTTGGCTAGGGGTGAGGTAGAAGAAGGAGCCTTCGAAGGTCTCACAGATACCGATCGATTCATCAGCCAACGCCTTACTGTCTTCCGAAGTGTCAGTGAACTCCAAGAGAAGAATCAGGAGCTTCTCAAGATCACTAGGCAATTAGGTGCCCAAATGGAAAGCGAAGAAGCCCTTGCTGCCAAACACCAAGCTGCTCAAGATCACGAAGAAGTTCAAACCCTCCAATCAAAGATCGAAAACTACAAGGATGAGCTCCAGTCTATGATTACTCGGTCGGAGAGTTATATCAAGGAGCGGGACATGTTCCGACGTATGCTTCAACATCGGGGACAATTACCACCTACATCAGATCTCGCTTCTGTGTTCGGCCAATCAGTTGATGGAAATCAAAATGGATTGATCCAGTCGACTGAGCAGGCTCCTGGCAGTCGTGATAATGCCATCCTTTTGCGAGAATTACAATCTCACTTCGATCAATACAGAGAGGAGCAAACAACAGACCGCCGGACCATGAAGGAGCAGTTGGAGAGACTTTCGCAGGAGAAGGGCGCCCTCCAAGCCGAAATCGCCAAGATAACCAGTCAGATCACGTTTGCCAACGAACGCTACGACTTGCTCAACTCCAATTACACCATGCTCAACAACGAGAACAACGAATTGCGAAAGCGATCGAACATTCTGTCTGAAGCATCCGCAAAGCAAGACTTGCGCACCCAACAGGTCGCTGAAGATCTTGTGGAAGCTAGAGGCCTGGTGGAAAGCATGCGAAACGAGAATGCAAATCTGAAGGCCGAAAAGAAACTCTGGAAGGATATTCAAGATCGTCTTAGCCAGGACAATGAAGGGTTGATGAATGAGCGTTCTAGATTGAATACTCTCATTGCGAACCAGCAGACACTTCAAAATGAGCGCGAGCTTGCCGACTCCGAGACCAGGCGGCGATTAACATCGCAGGTAGAGAACCTGGAAGCTGAGTTGAACACGACAAAGCGCAAACTTAACGACGAGGTCGAGGAGAATAGAAAGGCACAACTACGTAAGGAGTATGACGCCCAACAAACCCAGAAACGTATCGATGACCTTGCCTCAAGCCTTAGCCAGGTCAGAGAGGAGTTGGTTGCTGCCAAAACCACTCGTGATCACTTACAATCGAGAGTCGATGAGCTCACGATTGAACTTAAGAGTGCCGAGGAGCGCGTAGTACTTTTGCAGCCAAGACCAACACCTCGTCCGGGTACCAATGCTGAAGCTACAGATACTAGCGGAGATACAGCCGACGGCGAACTTGATAGGGAGCAGGAACTGGCGATTGAGGTGTCAGAATTGAAGAGAGATCTCGATCTTGCAAAATCCGAGCTCGAGAACACCAAGAGCCAAATGGAGCAGTACAAGTCCATCAGTCAGTCATCGGAAGAGGAATTGGCTAGTTTCAATGCAACTCAAGACCAATACCGCGAGGAAATGGACAGCATCATCGAAGAGAAGGACACCAAGATTCGAGAACTCGAGCAAAGAGTCGACGACATCTCATCTGAGCTTACCAATACCAACAATGAACTCACAGCACTTCGAAATGGCCAATCTGAAGTTGCCAGACAAGCCGAAGAACAACAGGCTGCTTTACAAGCCGAGATTGCTCGACTCAAGGACGAGGATGAGAAGCACGCCACCGCAGCTCAGTTCCACCAGCAAGATCTACGTGCCCAGGCAGCCATCGCAACCAAAGCTCAGCAAGACTATGAAAACGAGCTTGTCAAGCATGCAGAGGCTGCGAAGATACTCCAGGTTCTCAGGGGTGAATACAACCAACTCAAGACGGAATCTGCTACTTTCAAGGCCGAGGCAGAGTCCGCCAAGGTAACTCTGAACCAGAGCCAAAACTCTTGGGAAGAACGTCGTGATCAATTCGAGAATGAGCTGAAGGAATTGAGAACTCGACGCGATGATCTTAATGCACAAAACAAGCTTCTACACCAGCAATTGGAGAACGTCAGTGCCCAGATTACAGGTCTTCAGCAAAGTCGCTCAACAATGCCCGAGTCAACTCCAGCCGAATCTGGCTCCCCACAGGCAGAGTCGGCCAACGATCGTAACGCAGATGGTCTCCGAGAGCTCAATAATTTCTTGAGGCGAGAGAAGGAAATCGTAGAGGTTCAATACGAATTGAAGACTCAGGAAGCTAAGCGCCTGCAACAACAGCTCGATTATGCGCAATCGCAGCTTGATGAGAGCCGACTGAAGCTAGACCAAGAGCGTCGCCAACATGCCGATGGCGGCCGTAGCTCTATCGCCCACAAGGACTTGATGGAGAAGCTGAACGAACTGAATCTGTTCCGTGAAAGCAGCATCACTCTCAGAAATGAGGCCCGCCAAGCGCAAGCTCAGCTGGCCGAGAAAACCAAGCGCGTCGAAGATCTGCTCGAACAGATCCAACCGCTGGAGAGCAAAATCCGAGAGCTTGAGCAGGGTAAGGAGACGTCGGATGGTGAGATGCACTTGTTACAGGAAGACCGTGACCGATGGCAGAAGCGTACCCAGGATATCATTTCCAAATACGACCGCATCGATCCAGCTGAAATGGAACAACTCAAGGAGACCATCGAATCGTTGCAAGCTGAACGCGACTCGCTGGCTGAAGAACAGCAGCCTCTACAAGAGAAAGTACAAGGTCTGGAGGGAGAGAAGGCAGCGTGGCAACAATCGCGTACGAAATTGATCGAGCAGGCTAAAGAGAGAAACCGCATCAACTTGAAGGAAAATAAAGACCGAACAGCTGAAAGAGATGCAGCGATCCAAGAGAAAGAGACGCTCCAGCAACAACTTACTGGCCTCCAACAACAGCTTGAGACTGCCATCCAAGAGAAGGAAGTTGCCGAACAGCAGCTCACGTCTCTAAGCCAAGAACTCGAAATGGCCAAATCCGAACGTGACCGTGCTATAGCCAATGTTCCCGCAACTCCTCAGCCTGCTGTTACACAACCAGTCGCACCACAAAGCGATCCAGCTCTTGACCAGCAACTCGCAGATCTTCGCAAAGAACTCGAAAAGGTCCAGCAAGAGAAACAGGCTCTTGAAACCCAACTCAAAGACTTGCGAGAGCAGCTCCAAAAGTCGGGTTCCGAACGAGATAGCGCCGTTGCTGAAGCAGCCGAAGCAAGATCGAAGCTCAATGCTCAATCATCTGATGGCACCATGCACAATGGGGCCGAAGAGGGTCAAATCGATGAGACTCCAAATGCGGGACTCTCGGACGAGGAGAGAAAAATACTCGAAGACCGCATTGCAGCAGCAGAAGCCAAGATGAAAGAGGCAGAAGAGAAGGCTGCAAAAATGGAGGGAGATATGGACAACACTGTACGGGTCCGATCCGAGAGGATGAAGTCCGCGTTGAACAAGAAGCTTGTTGAGTCGAGAGAGGCTCAGAAGGCTGAACTAGAAGCCGAGTACAACCTGAAGCTGGAGCAAGAGAAACAAATCTGGCTGGCAGAGAACAAAGTCGCTCAGACTCCCAGCACTCCATTGAAGGCCGTCATGGAGCAACTGAAGCCGGCCAATAATGTTCCCCCTGCGACTCCTGCGACTCCGGCAACTCCAAGTCAGAAACCCGAGCCAGTAGACCAGACTTTGGCAGATCTCCCGGAGGCGGAAGTCCGTGAATTTATATCGAAGAATCCAACGGCTCAATCGATTATTAAGCACAATATCAAGAACATAGTCAGCAAGGAGACTCAGAGGTTTAAGGACGAGCATGTCAAGGAGACACAGAAATTGATCGATGACAATGCGAAGGCCTTAGCTGAGGCTTCTCAAAAAGCTGAAGCTGCAAAAGCAAATGCGGTTTTCATGGAGAGCAGAAAATCTGCATTGAAAATCAACATGTCGGAGAACAAGGCTCGTACCGCCACAGGAAAGCTAGAGGTTGTGGAGCAAGCAGTTCAGGAAACTCCCCAAAGGCCTGTGGTAGAGGTCTGGGAGGACGTAAAGGCATGGAAACCTCCACCTCCTGCTCCTGTTCCTGCTTCTGGTAATACCTCCCTGACCCTATTCCCATTCCAAGCTAATCAGTCAATAGAACCAACAGCGCAGCCAAATGGAACGACTGCTACACCAGCAGAAGTCAAATCTGAGGTGTCTGTCAATCAGTCATTGACTCAGCCCCTGCTACCGACCCAACCACCCCAACAACGACGGGCATCCCAAGCGTTAAATGCTTCTTTAGGTCAGAATGGAACAGCGGTGTTGCCTCCCAGCAATATTCCCAATGTAAGTGATTGTTATCAACTTTCTCTGCACCAACTAACGACATTATAGGCTCCAGTGAACAATGGCCAACGAGTCTCTTCGATTCCAACCATGCGAGGCAATGCTTCGATTCGAGGACGCGGAAATGGAATTTATCAAGCTCGTGGAGGTGGAGGAGCAGGTGGTGGACAGCCTGGTAGAGGCAGAGGCGGACCTCCTCAGCGAGGTGGGTTGAATGCATCGGCGGCTCCTTATAGCCCATCTGGCCCAGGAGGCGTGAAGCGGGCTCGGGAAGAGGGATCTATAGGTGGGCAGCAAGGACACGCTGGAAAGCGGCCTCGGGGCGGCGGACAAAATTAGGGGAGGGAAATTTTTGCTTTGCTTGTATGATATCTCTGCTTGCTGCATAGCCTAAGGACGGCTTTCATATGTTTCGGTGAGAAGTGGCGTTTGTGGGAGTCTGGCAATACTGTAGAACAGAAGAAATCGGTCGCGGAAATGAGTGGCAACAATGCCTGGCATGAATCCATATTCTTGAAATGACCCAGCTCCGAGTCCCATCGTGCGGTCCCTCTTCACAGTGTTAAGTAGATAAAGTTCACATACTGATCATTGATTGTGACGAAGCATGTTTTCAAATGTGGTTGAGGGCCCTGTGGCAGTAAATTTGAAGGCACGAAAGGTCTCCCATAGGTTACCTGCCTTGGTACTATGCAACCATTGTACTTTTTGCCGCTCCAAGACACTTTTATATAGTACAGAAAACTCTCTTCATCGTACACAGGTATTTTGTACAGTTGCTCCATCTTCCCATTGCTCCACATTGCCACCTGCAGCCTCATCCTGATGATTTTCCATTTTACACACAAGTATACAAGTCTCCCAAGTTTAGTTGCCTCCAAAGGGATATTCCCCCTTCATACGGTCCTCCGATATCCTCAGCGTATTGAGACCCGCATGTTCTTGGAGAGCGAAACCTTCAACAACAATGCTCCCAAATCCATCTGGATATTGCTTCAACAACTCTGCCAGGATTTCTGATGTTCTCTCCTCGGGGAGACCTTCCGAGGGATAGCGGACAACCAGCGTGTATTTCCTCTTGGGTACAAACCTGTATTTCGTCAAGTATTGCTCTGGGAATTGCGTCCTGATCGCCTCGCTGAATTCTTCGTAGGTCTCCTTTCGAAGTTGCTCGATCTCCTCCGTAGCCAATTCAAATCCGAACCCGAGACTGCTTGGTACATTCGTTCGTAGACGCTTGACTCCTGTGAATAATCTAGGGGCGCCTGTTTTGATGCTAATGGGTTTTCGCATGGCGGCCAGACCTGGGAGTTTGGACTGGTAGATTGGTAGCAAGGGCCCTGGCATCGTGTGCAGAAGGGAGAAAACGGGTAAGAGGGGTCTATTGGGATCATCGCTAACTCAATACTTTAGTACGTGTGTTGCTCAATGTTTCGGGATCAGGACAAAGGCTCCTATCCCAGTCCTATCCATATACTATGGAAGCTTTCAGGATGAGAACGTACGCATGATTGGGAAGTCGTACAGCAGGGTACTTGGCTCTCAGAGCATTGATGGGCTCGAAAGTCTTCGCGTTAAGTCGTAGAAGGAGGCCAATTGGCTTGTTCGAGGCGGACATGATGATGGTGGTAGCTTGGAGTAGTTGGAGGCGGATGAATTGGACTTCGGATTTAGGAGACGATGGTTTGAGCGTTGTATCGTGGGCGCAATTGGAGATTTGCAGCGGTGATATGGAGGATTTGGGAGGCGTTAAAGAGCTCTGAGCTTTTTATCGAGGAGCTGGCTGATGGCCCGTCGTGCTTGTATCTTCCCAGTTGTATGAGCTGGGTGTTCAACAGTGACTTTTTTTTCTTGGGATCAGCCCGCCTGCCGTGCACCTCAGTACCTAGGTAGTCAGGGCCCGACGCGTGCCACATTACAGTAGCGCAACTGTCCCAGTAAGCTTGGCTTCGAGCTTGTAAGCGAGGAGGGAAAATGGAAGCTGAAGAAACGGAAAAAGTTCCCCATGTACGGAGTATGTATGTATTCAATTTGTCTATCAATCATTCACTTTCTCCACATCTGCAAAAAATCTGGACTTCTACAATAATCGGACTCATCGGTATCATACCTCCCTCTCTAGCCCTATCTGTGCATTCTGCCACATATCTCTCTTTCGGTGCTCTTCGAAATGGTTCGCAGCATGTTAAACTACCAATTGCCCAAGCGGGCCTTGAGTTTATAGCTACTACAAATAAGATCCTCTGTTTGAATCTTGTGCTTTTAAGTTTGCTCTCTGCCTATATCTTTATGTTCTGTTTGATCTAATGAACACGTATTAGCTGGCAAGCCAAGTTGGTGCCGATTCCTTCGTTCTCACCTGTCAAGGAAGCATTCTGCAGCTATCCGTGTACGGATGAACCAACGGCTGGGATTCTAGAAGTACAAGCTCTTTTTTCTTCTAGATCAAGAGACCACTTCTCGCAATCAGCGAGATCAATAGGAATTTAAGTGTGTTCTAGCAGAGTCTATCAGTGGCTGGGAGGACAAACAGAGAACTTCTAGGATCGTATTCTACACTCAATGCCTGGAGATTACCGATATAAGCTGGGATTCCCGAACGATCTCCTAGTGTAGATGTTTTACATGCTGATAGCCATATTTTCTGCAGCATCCCAACAGCCGGGTCCCTTGTGATGCGAGTGTTCAAAGTCCAGAGTGTTGACAAGCATCCCTTCGCAGCGAGCAGAAGAATACTTCTCATCTACAGCGTATGAGAGCAATCAAGACGACGCATAATCCCCTGGTGTTCGATCTTAGACATGTGCTGCAATAGATCTACTCCGTGGGTACCTAAGTGCCCAGTTGGATATCAATTGGACGCTTTCAAAGCATGAGTGCATCCCTGTGCGCACCTTTGTACATTTCCATGTTCTGGCCACATTGTGAGTCTTATATCCACTAAACTCGTTCCGCCAGTACTTTCGAATTGGCTAGTCCAAGAATCCGGTATTTTCAAAACTGCGTTGAGAAAGCCTTCCCTAGAATCCTTCGTATCGAAACCAGACTAATCAAGTGGCTCTGATGGCGGCTGTGTGGCCGTCTGTGCCGCACACCTCCCACCAGCCCCCATCGAATCCTTTTCGGTAGTCAAGGTAGCAGCAATTCGTATCGCTCTGTATGGCTGAAATTGTGTTTTACGTCCATTCGTGCAGTTGAGTGGGTTCAAAGGCTTGAACAGCCACTGAGAACAGCCGAATGATCGTCCAAGTGGGTGAGATCCAGAGTTCACAAGGCAGACACCTTCAGTCCCTTACTAACACTTCAACTCTTGTCGGCTTATCCTACATTCATATTAAATCATATCCCTTAGGACAAATTCTAGGAATCGATATATTGTTCTCGAATACTGTACATTTATCTTTCTGTATCACCCACACCCTTCAATTCCAACACCAATTACATCAACCTCAAAGATGGCCTCCTTCAATAGCACAACGCAATATTCAATGCTGCCCCGGGCTTCCGAGGAGACAGATCGTGATACTTCACCTCACGCACATCTACTACCTACGACAGAAAACAGCCCTACTCGGCACATGCCTACTGCTTGTTCCATCACACTGAGTCCCGTGCTCGTCCTCAGAACACTGTCGTTCATTCTCGCTCTTGCAGCCTTCATCGTCTTCGTTATCGATGGTCGTGAAGCGTTCATTGCTGCCGACATTTTTCTTGCACTGATCATGATCCTCAACATCTCAAATATCGTTCAACACTCTGTTAGTCATGTCTTCAAGATCACCGTTGAACTTCGTCAGAGTTCTTGGAAGCACGACCTGGGAGGAAGCGCTGGAAAGCCAAAGACAATTACCTATGTTGATATTGGTCTTAGCGCTTCCTTGACACTCTGCCTGATCCTTGGGAACGCCCTTACAAACCGCTGGTATGGTGGCCCTTACAAGGCTGGCGTGGTGGTTGGCTACTTTGTCGTGTAAGTCTCTTACATCTCGCGTTGCTCTCGCTTTGCTGACCCAGGTTTAGCCTTTTCCAAGTCCTAGCTGCTGTTCCTGTCCTCGACGAGAAGAGCTTGACTCTCGCGGCAAGATTAACAGACTTGAAGCCTAAGTTTGGACCTCGAGATAACAAAATCTTATCCCCGACTCATATCGGAGCTGGCGGAGCAGATACGGGCTCTGCTAGACGGAGAGCTACCGAGAGCGAAGAGCCGAGACAAAGTCCCGAGGATCTCGTTTGAGAAGCAGAAAGCTGGAAAGGAAGGGATTTCATCGAGGTCATAGTCGAGGATAATCATTCCTACCAACATCCGAAGTGGGCACTCGTCAGTCATTGCATGACAGTATTGTTGTTAAGAGGGGAGGAGGGCATGAAGTACATCTGGGTCATGGAGTTTCAGACATACACGGTCTTCTTGATTTTAGAACAAGTGTTCAATAATACTCAATTTTCATTCTTTCAATCTATCCCATATTTCCCTTAAGGATAGCACGGTGCTCAATGCACTTGAGAAGCCCACGGCAGAAGCTGATGTTCTAATCCAACCTGTGACAAATCCCGGAGTGAGCAGGTCAAGTCCATCAATGACCAATTTAGCCTTGATAGCATCCATCCTACTCTTCCGCTTCAATTCAAATTGATGTCTAGCCTTTTCTTCCATTTCGGAAGAAGACTCATTTTCATCTTTTTCGTCAATCTGGCCCTTCAAGACATATCTCTCATTTGCAACATCAACGAACTGCAACATTCCCCATAAAATCGAGCAGACCAGTGAGTAGAACCAAAACTTGTTACCTTCAAGCAGACAAGTCTTCGCTAAAGGAGTTGGCCAATATCCCATTGCATCGAACTACACAACCGATCAGTCTGCATCCAAACCAGAACGCCTTCCATTCCATACATCTGCTTGTATAAGGAAGTTTTTGGGTGGACTTACAATAGTAACAGATTCAAGAAACATGTACCCTCCAAGACACGACCACTTGCACACCGCCAATACTCCTCTCACACCATCCACGTCTCGGAAACAATCATACGCCTTTGAGAAACACTCTAGGAATCGAAAGAAGCGGAAGTACCGGCGTCCTACATTTTACAAATCAGCTCCTTCTCAGATACCACACCACCATAATTCCTATATCGACAATGCGGGATTTTGTGCTGGGTTGGTCTAGGCTGGATTGTTCCATGCATGGCAGCCTGGTACGAAGGGATGTCTGGCGTGTTGGGTCTTACCTAGCGCGAATTGTCCCCGTAGTTGCAGCCATGTGGTCGAGTCTTCGAGGGAGATGGCGTATGCGGCGAGAATTTGACATAATGATTGGAAGAGCCGGAGGATCTTCTCGAGGGCGGCTGTGTCATTTGACGTCAGTCATCTACTTAGGTAGGTACATGCAGGTATGGTTCAGGAGTGTCACGTGGAGGGCAATTGGAGAAGAAGGGCTCACTGGCGTCGCTGGTGAAGCGGATGAAGGTTTTGAAGAAGCCCATGTCTAAATCAACGTATACGTTGAGCCGTGTGTAATACTTGTCGCGGTTGCTGGCTGGAGTCTGGGCGTTGTTGGCGGCGCTGAGGAGTAGAGAAGTTTTGAGAATTCCTGATGTCTTATGCTATTTTAGGCGCTGTTCGATAAAGAGTGGAGCCGCTTCAAGTAGATTTTAATAGGGATGTTACTGGGATGGATCTGGCAGGTAAGGATCATCAATTTTTCGCCTTGCTGCGATGTTTGTGATGCGTTGTCTTTTGGGCGAGTTGTTGAAAACAAAATCTGTCGCTTAGCGAACCAGTTGAAAACAGCGCGCTGACAAGTTAGGCTTAGAATCATCAAGTCACCAAGTCAAAAGTACATTTAAGTACGTGAAGGAAACGAAGCGTCTTGCTGATACAATTGCGCCAATGAAACGATCACCCATGCCGAATATCAATAATTACAATAGGAGGATCCCTATGAGCAGTCTAAAAATCGATCGTCTATTGCCCAGGTGAAATCAACTGCCCCTGCTGTCTAGCATCTGGAGCCCATCCACCAGCGAGTGCTTGCTGTCCACCATGAGCCTTGGCGTAGTCTTGCATACGTGCCTCTAGTTCTGGTCGGAAATGCCTGATGAGACCCTGAATGGGCCATGCGAAAGCTTCACCAAGAGCTGTAGTTATGTTAGTTCATACTAATATATGTGTAATTGGTTTTACTTACCACAAATGGTGTGGCCCTCGACTTGCTTCGTCAACTCCTGCAACATATCGATTTCCCGCTCACGACCCTGACCCTTCTCAAATCTCTTCATGATCTGTTCGGTCCATTTGCTACCTTCTCTGCAAGGCGTACATTGACCACAAGACTCGTGTCTGTAGAAATGGCTCAATCTGGAGATGGCACGAACAACATCTGTGCTCTTGTCCATAACAATAACTGCGGCAGTTCCAAGACCAGACTGGCTGTCCTTCAGAGCGTCGAAGTCCATCAACTGTTCATCACATACGCTCTTGGGCAGGATTGGAGTTGATGAACCACCAGGAATAATGGCCTTGAGGTTGTCCCATCCACCACGAACACCGCCACAATGCTTGTCAATCAGCTCTCTGAGGGGAATGCTCATCTCCTCTTCAACGGTACATGGGTTGTTGACATGACCAGAGATACAGAAGAGCTTGGTTCCAGAATTTCGCTCACGGCCAAAAGATGCGAACCATCCTCCACCTCGTCGGCAAATTGTTGGTGCTACCGCAATTGTCTCGACGTTGGCAACGGTCGATGGGCACCCGAAAAGACCAACAGCGGCTGGGAAAGGGGGCTTTAGACGGGGTTTTCCAGGCTTGCCTTCGAGAGATTCAATCAAGGATGTCTCTTCTCCGCAAACGTAAGCTCCCATTCCACGATGAAGGTATACGTCGAAATCGTAGCCACTTCCACACGCGTTCTTTCCAATCAAGCCATCCTTATATGCTTCTTGAATTGCCCGTTGCAAAACCGTTGCCTCGTGGTAAAATTCGCCGCGAATATAGATGTATGCAGCAGTGCAGTTCATCGCTCGTCCAGCCACCAGACATCCCTCAATGAGCTTATGTGGGTCCTTCCTCATAATCTCTCTGTCCTTACAAGTTCCGGGTTCGCCCTCATCAGCGTTGACAACCAAGTATCTTGGCTTGTTGTCCTTGTCCCAATCTTTGAAGTTCATGAACGACTGTAAAGCATCAGTCTCCTGCCCAATTCAAACCCACAACAAGTGAACATACCCATTTCATCCCAGAAGGGAATCCAGCACCACCACGTCCTCGCAGACCTGAAGCCTTAATTTCAGAAATAATCTGTAAAGCATGTCAACACCCTCCTGCCCAATGCCCCTTCAAAATGATCAACATACCCAGTCATGGCCTTTCAGCAGGATTTCCTTCGTCTTGTGCCAATCTCCATACTTCTTGGCACTGGCTAAATCCGCCCCATGATGTCCGTAGAGATTTTGGAAGATGCGATCCTGATCCTTCAGTCCACCAAATTGTGTCCGCTTCGGGGGGGGAGGGGCATCTGCAACGGTGGCAAGGCCGCGGTTCTGCTGTGCTGGAGAAGCGGACGAAGGGAATCGGGAGGAGGCGCACGCTGTCGAGGGGAGAACACGAGCGGATATAGAGGCAACAGCCTTTGTTGAAGGCGCGTGTCGCGAAAGCATTGTGATATGTGGTTGTGCTCAATTGAGCTCGAATTGGGAGTGAACAGGCAGGGTTGAGGTGGAGTTTGAGGTTCAACGACTTATTTAGTCTTTGAAGTCATCATCGATGTGGTTGTGTTGATTGGTTGAAGCTAGCACGGGTAGCCGGAGAAACCATTGATGCGGAGAATGCGATACTTTCTCGAACAGCTTCAATGTGACAACCCTGAACCGCTTCGAATACTGAGCAACCCAAGAGCTTGAAACATCTTGTCACAGTCACCTGCAGCAGACGTCAAAGAAGTAAGCGGCATCAACTTCAAGTAATGAGGATGCCCATTCTGATATATGAACTTGCTCCGACTTCAGGTCTACACTTACCTTACTTCTATTGACCCAACCAGTTCCAGGTGCATTACAATCGATACACCTCCTCCAACACACCAAAATGTCGAGCAAGCGTGCATCAATGATGCCCCCTCCACCCAAGCCTCCTACCAAGCTGTCATCCTCTCTAGTCATTGCAGAACAGACAGCATTGGCCGGCACACACCTCATAACATTGGGTTCCAACACTGTCATCCATCCACGGACGAAGCTAAATTCAGGCTATGCGCCAATAAGTGTGGGGAGTAACTGTATTATCAGTGAACGGAGTCAGATCGGTCTGCAAAGTGATCCGCCAGAAGATGATGAGTACGGGGTGGTCATCGAGAATGGAGTTGTGGTGGAGGTTGGAGCTACAGTTGAAGCACGCAGGATAGGGGAGGGGTCTGTTATCGAAGTGAACGCAAGAATTGGGAAGGGTGCAGTTGTAGGAAAGGTAAGTTTGACTTCGCCCTGTCAATGATCTCTCTAACAGTCTGTAGCATTGCAAAATTGGCCCTCTGTGTGAGGTTGCAGAAGGAGAGGTTCTTCCCGACTTCACAGTGCTATATGGCAACGGAATGCGGAGGTTGGACACTAGTGGTGTTGAGGACTTGAAGTTGAAGATGGTTGCAAAGCAGGTGGAAGTTTTACGGAAGCTTATACCGAGCAACCTAGCCAAGTTCCAATAGGCAGTTTGTAACAGCAATCATTAGCCCTTTCGGCACCGCGAAGTTGTCATTACTGTTTCTCTGTACCCAGGGTTTGTACATGTTTAAGCAAGGATATTGAACTTCTTCAATGCGCATTCTCGAGTTTCTATTCCTACCATCTTTTCACGCGTTCAAGCAGAGATGCTGATGTGTTTTCAACAAGTGTTATCGAGTTTGGGTTCACTTGAGGTCAGTCAGTCGGAACTCGGGCTAAACTAGATCTTAAGTTTAAATTTTTGGAAGTTGCAAATTAACCACCCTCTTTTCATTTTTACTACGTCATTTCCATTGACAGCCCTGAAGAATATGTAGGGGCGACGGTGCTGATCTGTTTCTCCACGAAGAATGAGGAAGCTTCACTATTTCTAGAACTACCAAAGGGCACATGCTTCAAATCCTGTTTAGGCCAAGACCCTGTGAGGATACAGGAGCCGCCATTATTTGATCGTCAAAGACGTATAGTCCTTACAAAATCAAATTTTCATGCTGCCTTGTCAGTGTTAACCTCATTTGAGATTTGATGAACCCAGCATACCTCGCGAACAGTAGGATTTTGGTTCACCGTCCATCATATCCGCCGGGCACAAGGTCTGACTGAAGCTAAGTCGACGCCACTCGTGAAATCCTACACTCACAAGTTCTCACCGTCAAGCCACAAAATCTTTGAATTTCAAACAGAAACAAAACAAAAAAATACTAAGTGTTTGGTCACACCCACCCAATATCTTCTAGGCATCCTGTGGAACTCGAGCACTGACGACAAGTGCAAACGATTGGAATCGGAAAAGGCCCAACATGGCCAAGCCAAATATTGAGAAGCTGAGGAATCGACGGAATCCAAATTACTGACGATACCAGGCCGCAAATACCGCTTCCAACGTGGTGGCTTCTGAGGGCTGGCTCATTGCCGAATTGGCCAATTAGACCTGTGCCTGGATTCCGTTCCATGTTCCACAACACCACAGCACCTCCAAATGGATTAGTGGCAAAGCCACGAGGTCAAGACTTCTTCAGCAGTGATCAGAACCCACTAAGAAGAATGGGTTCGGAGCATTTTTTTGAAACTATTTTTCTCCTTCATTTCACTAATTGGCTATTTTTCCGGGTCACGTCGCCGATAGTTGCCAGAGAACGAGCTACGGAGAAACAAGCGACAGCTCGATTTATAGTGGACGCTAATTATTATCGTTTTGCAGAACGCAACGTTTATTATTGAGCCAGCTGGTTCACAGTGGTGCCAGGAAACTCCGTTTGACGAGGCGGATAAGTGCCGATTCGGATGGCGGGAAGCTAAACTTCAACCCCTGAATCTGGAGACTGGACGACAAACAATTGGCCACGGATCCAGAAGGATTGAATCTTCCAAGATGACGTCTAGAAGCAAGCCATGATCATCACCAGGCACAGAGTCGTATTTCATCGAAGGGTCACCACGATAGAGTCTCATACAAATACCCTTGCGTATCACTCTGCTGATGTTGAAGCAGGCCCCTCGTGTTCAGAGCGATCCTCATCTTGACCTCTTCAGAACACCAAGATGCGCTATCTCATGGTGTGTCCGCTGTTCCAAATCGCGATGATCCCTGAACATCGCCCTGGACGCTTCCCTCGAGCTATTCCGCAAACGCTTTCGCCCCGCAATTGGCTGCCGAGCGTCGAAGATGATGGAGATTGCAGACCACCGCCGTGACCCTTTCTGGGCACACCAGACGACAGATGGTGGATGTCTAAGTCCGAGCGTCTGGCAAAGCTGGACCTAGATATAGGTATGGTACGGGACAGCAGCCAGCAGCGACCTGGCCTGGCTTTTTGTTCCTCTTCTTCCTCAATCCTCATTTCCCCTCACCCCTCAATTGCACCACGACCATTGCTAGAGAGTTGAGAGGGAAAGTCACATAACGACGGTCACCACGCCCTCACTCACAACTGGCAACCACCGAGTTGCTGCCGACCCCGCCGAGACGATCTGCTCTGCTTGCGGACCCCTCGTCACTGAATGCTACATTGCGATGTCTCACTGACGAATCGACAATTTTACGGTGAGAGGTCACAGTCTCAAGCTACAACCACGAAGCATCGCTCTGCTTCGAAAGCTGCCTTGTGAGCTTGAATTGTCAAACGGATCAACGATGGGTCGAACAAGCAAATTTTCCTTTCCAATTCCTGGCCGGAAACATAAAGAGGGTGCACCGGTGACTACGCCATCTGTGCCAGGGAGCAATTTGTCTAAGGCTCAGAGGATCTTGGGCACCACCAGTAATCTCAATATCGATATATCGCCAATTCGAGATGAAGGACATCAACAATGGAGGCACCCGGGTTCTAGATCAAGTGGCATGAGCATATCTATATCCGACTCCACGCATTCGGCAGAGAGCGTGCATGAATTGCAGTCTGGGAATTGGGAACATGAGTCAGTTGTGCCCAAAGGCATGAGCGAAAAAGCTTCTTCGACATTGCTCGGACGACGTTATGTAGAAGATGGGACGACGGCGACTTCAGATAGAAGCGGACGTTTAAGAAACGAGGACTCGTCCTCCACCCTGAAATCATTCTACGACCGGCAAAAAACCCCTCTCTCGATATCTCAGCAAACCTCAGCTTCGTCTGCTCGGGACTTGGCCCTACGAAAGGGATGCCCCCCTGTTGTTCAAAGGAGCCCATTACTGCAGTTTGAGACGGCTCTCGACCCATTTGATGAGCATTTTGCGGCGAGAAATAAGCATCAGGACAGTGGATATCAAGAATCCCAATCGCCTGAGAAGAGGAAGAAACCAGGCCGACTGGATTTGACAAAGCTGTTCCCAAAATCGCGGAGACATGGAGATAAATCGGATTCAGATTACTTGTCACCTTCTCCATCCTCAGCATCTACAAATGGGTCACACAGCACGGGAAGCTTGATTCCAGAATCCGCACGGCGAAAGCTCAAAAAATCACTCTCCAAGGAATCTATGCAGTCTCAGAAACATAGCATCCGCTCAGACAAATCACATGAGCAACGCCAGACGAATAGTACTCTTCTACAACTATATGACCACTACGAGAACCTGCCTGTTCGTTCTCCGCGGATGGACCAAATACCCGAATCGAGAGTTCCTGACCGCATGCATACTGCTGCACGAGACAACAAGCATACGAGGATAGACCCTGGTTTGAACTCGATGAAGCAAGCTCCAGAGCCACCGTCAAGCTCTGCAGAGAAGGAACAATTCTCCTGGAAAAACGTCCGGTCTAGTTTGGCAGCCGCTAATTTGACCACATCAAACCTGGCCCCCTCAAGTTTGACTCCTCCCAATTCTAACTGGGAGTCTACGAGTGCTGCAAGTATTTCCAGTCGGAACACTAGAGCATCGAAAACCACTGCAGGCAGTTCGTTCTCGCACTCTGACTTGCAAGAAAAGAGCGTGCTTTCACTCTCATCGGACTCTGAAGATGATTCAGACACTGACCCAGGCCTGTCTCTCGGACCGCAGTCCAGGGGTAAAGGCAGCAATGGCTCTCCTATGGCTGGTTCGCCTCTACCAAAGGAGAGCAGGCAGCAATCCGGTGGGCTGACGGCTAGGAATTATGGGCAGAGGAGCACGCCTATGCAACAAGCCCCTTTTCTTACCGTGCCCGAAACATCAACGGCAAGCTCTCGCCTATCCGGACCATGGACTCCTCCGCCCCAACTTGCAACGCCCCCCTCATCTAGCCATCAACGTAATTCCCAGATCCCATCACAGAGGGACAAAAATGACAAACCAGCTTCAGTCAGGTCTGGCACATCTTCCCGAGTAAAGCCACCCTCAATCGCTTCTATACAATCCTTGCAAGCCCCTTACACACCACCGCTATCGCCAAGCTCCATGATATTCCGGCAAACATCAGAGCGCAGCAGTCGCTTCATGGCTGTAACTCAGCAAGAAGAAGCTCTCCTAGAGGCTCTTCGCCAAAAGAGGGCTCGTATGCGCGAAGAGATCATCGAAGAGCATGAGACTACGATGAAGACTCCACCGCGAGAACCCGAAACCCAACATACGAGGTTCTCTGTTACAGCAAGATCTTCCGCGAGCACTCTCCGCCCTGCCAAAGGAGCAGACAAAAAGCAAACGATACTCCTCTACCTTGATACGCCTATAGTGTCTACACAGCCTATCGACACTGCGGAACCATCTCCAGATCTCGATGGATTCATGGGCTATGGATCTGACGAGGAATCGACGCCCAGGACGAGCTGGGCCCCGTCACGAAGAGGAAAGCCGAGGCCGGACTCATTCGTTGCGCCTCTTCAAAGGCAAGATACAGTATCTTCTCTCACGCCACCTTCCGCTGCAAGGCTCAGCGCAGTGGGTTCAGCGCGAGGATTCAAGCCGAAAAGGTCTTCTGGAACGACCTCCAAGAAGAGAAATACTGGAGTCAGATTCGTTGACGACAGCAGTGTCGCCAACAGCGACGATTTCCTAGCAGATGAGGAGCCCATGCTATGGAATGTGTAATAATATGTAATGTGGTGGAAATTTGAGACACTCTGCTTTTACAAATCTCATTTGTCGTCTTGTTTCTTTTGTTTTTTTAGTTGGATGCATTTTATACCCATATTCGGATTTCAAGGGCACAGTAGGGTCACCTATGGACAGATTTAGTCTGGGCAGCGCGATGATGGAACGTAAATAGTAATATGTAAATAGTCACCTGTATCATCAATGTGAGTTGGAGAGATTATCCCCCATCCTACTCCTGGAATCTTGCTTTCCTATGATCCACCTAGGTAAGGTTCATCAGGCTCGAGACCTTGTTGTGATAACTTGCATCTAGCGAATTACAGGAGAGAGAGGGAGGGTTTTTCGTACCACTCCAAATCAAATCACCCTCATGCATATCACACTAGCTTTATAAGACTCCACAAGCAGAAATAAAAGGAATTACCGAACACGGACTGGCTAGCACTAATGAATCATTATTCGACACTCGGCCGAGGTCTACATGTTCAACAGCCTGGAATCCATCCCATTTCTTCTCATCTCATCTCATCTCAGCAGCTGACCCCGATTGTTCGGCAAGTTGATGTCGTGTGAGCATCAGACCAATAAAGCTCATCTGATCTTCAGCGGTCTGCAAGCCCCAGCCATTCCCATCCCATCATCAATCCAGCCAAGAGCCGTCCGGATGGTCCACGGTATTGGACCACGTTACTGGGAAATGCAGGTGCTGGCGGCGGTGATGGTGCATCGCTGCATCAGTGCATGTGTGTGTGGAGAACCTCGGTGGACAATGTGACCATCAAACAACAGGCACGAATAATGATCACGAGTGGTGTTTCGAGTCCAGAAGAGACTGCATTAATCGTGTGTAGTGTGCGTTTTTGCCCTCTTCCCTTTCCTCTTCCACCATCTCTGACCGACACTCCTTCTAAAATTCTTATGTGGAAGTATTCAAAATATTGTAATATATTTTGTTTTCTTTCTTCCCAGCCTGCGTGGAAAAAACTTGCTTGAGGCTTCAGCCCAGTCCAGCCCGACAGGGTATCGAGTGGCGCGGTTTTCCCCAGAAGCAAACATCGTCTTGATCCTTGGCTCAGGGACATCACCCGCAGTCACAGCGAGCAGGCAGGCAGGCAGGCGGGCAGGCACAATCACAGGCCTGAAGCAGGGTTCTCCTTTTCTTACGCTGCACGTCAAACCCCAGGGTTAGGGTGTTGCAGCCACAGCAGAGCGTTCCATCGATTGGTCAACCACCACGTCTTCTGAGCCGAGAGCGCAGTTCCTAGTTGCAAATAGTTCAAGACAGCCAAGTCAACTCGAATCGCATCGCATCGAGTCCAGTCCTTTCCACACACCGCTGGCCTGGACATAGGGCAAATACATTGCTGGACCGCATTGCATTTTGGACATTTTCTGGCCTCGTCTTTCCTCGTAGACCTGCGTTACGTCCCTCTTACCGCAGACTGTACCGCGGCAAGAACAAGAACCGGGCCCTCGCTGGGCAAAGGGGTAATAATGGCAGTCTATGACGCGCCCTCAAAGGCACCCTCTTTTATGGGCGTACCTATGAAGCATGTCTCTCTCGTCACAGTAGGAGAACCTCTGAGTGTCTGCAGAATTGGAATCATGCTAATTTCAAACAGCTCACATTTCAGAATTCCGCCCTGATACTCGTCAGTACCCCTCCGAAGAAGAGCAGTCGAGCCCCAGACGGCACCGCAGAAGAACAAGAACAGCTCAATTGACAAAAGATTACAGATCATGCACTATTCGCGGACAATGCCTTCAGTGGGCGGCCATCGATACTTTACCTCGACAGCTGTTTTCCTCAACGAAGTTATAAAACTCGCCGTCTCCTTAACGATTGCAATGTACGATATATCACAAACCCTCCCACCTTCGACGCCTGCGACAGTACTTTTCGAGCAATTATATATGTCTGTATTCTCGGGGGATGGGTGGAAGCTGGCCATTCCTGCGACGCTGTACACACTGCAGAATTCCTTACAATACGTAGCGGTCAGCAACTTGGACGCAGTGCATTTTCAAATATTATACCAATTAAAGGTACCATATCTGGTGCGCTTTGGAAGTTTGGACATTGGCTGATTAGTTCCTAGATTCTTACAACCGCTCTGTTTAGTGTCACTATGCTGGGTCGGCACCTTTCCTCTAAGAAATGGATAGCTCTCGTGCTATTGACAGCCGGGGTTGCAATTGTACAGCTACCCGGCTCTGACTCCGATGCCTACTCTCCCATTACAGACTCGAACTCTCGATTTTACTTTCCTCGATCCTTCCACGAACTTGGCCAATTGACAAATGGAGCTGGAGAGGTAGCGCGAGAGTTGACAAAGCGGGGCATGGAGGGGCTTACGAAACGTTCAGCAACCTATGAGGGCATTCAAGAGGATATGGGACTCGTAAAGCCAGCCATGAATTACTCGATGGGCCTTACTGCAGTTTTAGTTGCGGCGGTAATTTCTGGGTTGACGGGAGTATACTTCGAAAAGGTCTTGAAGCAGTCAACACAGCATGTCACTGTCTGGACCCGCAATGTCCAGCTGTCTTTTTACTCGCTATTCCCAGCCTTGATCGTTGGAGTTATTTTCAAGGATGGGGAGGAGATCGCCAAGAACGGGTTCTTTGACGGGTACAATGCAGTTGTGTGGATTGCTATTGTCTTCCAGGCTCTTGGGGGTGTGCTGGTGGCTATGTGCATCAACTACGCCGACAACCTCCTCAAGAATTTCGCTACTTCGATCAGCATCATCCTCAGCTTTGTATTCAGCGTTTTCTTCTTCGACTTTCAAGTCACCCTCAATGTAAGTTCCTGACTGATAATCAACAGTAAAGAGTGCGTTCACTGACTATTCCGTTTCAGTTTGTGATTGGCACGGCAGTTGTCATCTTTGCAACATATTTGTACAGCGGTGCGGACAGAAAGAGAGGCCGCCCGCCGCCTATCAATATTGCGAGTTACGAAAAGACAACAATTGACAATGGCTATACGCCAAGATTGGAAGAAGTCAAGATGCTGACCGTTGAGCCTCTGGAGAATGTCAAGCAAGCGGCACTATCAACATCGCGGCCGAGCTCACCCATGAGACACCACTCGCGGGTTGGGTCATCGAGAGGCAAAATAAAAAGAGACGATTGAGTACAGTCATGATGGGAAACGGTGTAACATTATATGGGGGCTGGTCAAAAGAGCGGGTGCTCAGGCTCAATGTGCCAAAAATGGGAAAAGGACATGGAAGCAATATACGGGGACCCTCGTACAGAGGGTTGGTAGCATGATCGTCGACGTTTATGGTTGATGGCTTGGGTTTCATGCAGCTGCTTGGGATAGCATCAGGTAGGCTACCAGCGACCCCCAGGGACAAGCGTGATATTATCACGTG
Source organism: Cadophora sp. M221 (assembly GCA_017366145.1). Taxonomy (NCBI): domain Eukaryota; kingdom Fungi; phylum Ascomycota; class Leotiomycetes; order Helotiales; family Ploettnerulaceae; genus Cadophora; species Cadophora sp. M221. The sequence continues at coordinate 123,309 of JAFJYG010000014.1, read as the reverse complement.
GTGTATACTGAAAAGTAGCACAGCTCCACAGCATTCAAATAGACTTTGTATTCTTGTCTTTCTTGTCGTTTATCCTTCGAATATAGGTCAAGTCTGTACCCACTATTTCATCATGCATGGTTGGGCAAGCTGGTTCAAAGGCCAAAGGGCCCGTCACATGCCCACAGTTGGGGTGCCGAGAAACTGCCGTTCCTTCTGCCTTCCTTCCCTTTTCATATTCACTCACCACAGTTTTCCTAAAGTACCATCTTCAAGCTTCACTTGTCGCTTTGCCGCCATGGGTAATGCCAGCAATATCTGAGCGTCTTCTGTGAAGACAAGATAACCCAAGTGTTTGATTTCTTCCCACATGTGCTGTCATTTCCTCTACTTTCATATCTCACCCTTCCACCTAGTGGCCGTTCTGATCTCCTTTCTTATCCCAACATGGAGGGACAGCCGGACCGCCACATTCAGCGGCTTTTGCAGACAGCAGCCACCTATGACCTCCCAAATGGACGCTCCACGGGGTACCAGCAAGAAGAGCGAGATCCAAACGAGTGGAGATTCGCACCTGGACCTGGACTGCGGCAGCCAGTACAAGAGCCGGCTTCTCTCAGTAATACCTACGGTTCGTTCTCCGGTAACATCTCCCTACCTGTCTGTATTCTAACATATCCTGCTCCCAGGTCGAGATCTGTCCGTCACAAGCCAGCTACCATCAGTAACTGGAACTGCGAGGACAAGACTCCCTTTTGCTCCTTCCACCATGTATAATCCACCAGAGCCGGAGCCTAGAACAATCACCAATGCCGATAATCACTTCAAGTTTACCCAGAACCTGCGGAGCGGTGTGCTACTCAGTCAAGCTCTCCCCAGAAAGCTCAGCATGCAGTCCACAGACCCAATTAGCCCGCTAGCAACCGCCATGTTGACGCAGCAGTCGATGCCCCTAAGGCAAGCACAGCCCTTGCAAGGTATCAATAGGGATCTACAACCCAGTCAAGCACAATCGAGGCGCGAGACCATGGCACCAAATGGAGCTCCAGATCCATCGCCAACCGACTTCCTCATGCAACAATCAATGATGCAAGGGCAGCCAACTCTTGTCCATTCCAACTTCTTCCAAGGATTGCACTCAAATAGGCTCAGCCAGCTTCAACCTCAGAGGCAGCAAGTTACACCACCCTTCAATCTAAGTGAGTAGATTTCTAGTTCTAATTAGTCCCCTCTAATGTTTCCAGATGGATTCACTGGTAGCCCAAATGCCTTTCAAGCTTCATACAGCTCGTCCCCTCTCGCTGGCCAAGGATCAAGCCCAACAGCTCGTGTCAGTCTCCGCAGAACCGCAAATCGTACATTTCCTACCCTTGAACACTCTGATATGGGCATTGGCCCGGATGCGGAAGAACGAAGTGAAATGCCACAAACTCCTCAACGACAGATCACATACCCTGTCTCCAGGTCCGCACCTAAGCCTCTTGCATTGAGTCACGCACCACCTATGGCGCAAGGTATTCAGCTCATCTCTCCACATGAACTACCTGATCGTTTTCGTCAAATTTTTCCGTATCAGCTGTTCAATGCTGCGCAATCTAAGTGTTTTGCTCCAATATACAAGACCAATGACAACGTTGTGGTATCTGCTCCAACAGGCAGTGGGAAAACAGTCCTACTTGAATTGGCAATATGCAAGGCTGTGGAAGGTTTTGGGACCGGGCAGTTCAAGATTGTCTATCAAGCTCCTACCAAATCCCTATGCTCTGAGCGTGTGCGAGATTGGGGTGCAAAGTTCAGTCATCTGAATCTTTCGTGTGCTGAATTGACTGGTGATACAAGCCAGGCAGAAATGACACGGGTTCGCAATGCTTCAATCATCGTAACAACCCCAGAGAAGTGGGATAGTATTACACGCAAGTGGAGTGATCACCAGAAGCTTGTTCAAATGGTCAAGCTTTTCCTCATTGATGAGGTTCACATTCTGAAAGACACCAGAGGCGCAACGTTGGAAGCTGTCGTTTCTCGCATGAAGACAATGGGTGCGAACGTTCGATTTGTAGCTCTCAGCGCTACAGTCCCCAACTCGGAAGATATTGCACTCTGGCTAGGTAGAGATCACACCAATCATCAAATCCCTGCCCACAGAGAGAAGTTTGGAGAAGACTTCCGGCCTGTGAAACTCCAGAAGTACGTCCATGGCTACGACGGTAGCTCCAACGACTTCGCATTCGAGAAGATGCTGGATGGCAAATTACCAGCATTGCTTCGGCAGTACAGTCAGAAAAAGCCTATCATGGTTTTCTGCTTCACGAGAAAGTCTTGTGAGACCACTGCTCAACTCTTGGCTGAATGGTGGTCCAGGCAGAGTCCCAGTGAACGTGTGTGGCCTGCTCCACTGAAGAACACTGTGGTGCAAAGCAGAGAACTTCAGCAATTAGTCTCTTGCGGAGTTTCGTATCACCATGCTGGTCTAGACCCCCAAGACCGTACGGCAATCGAGACGGGGTTCTTGAAGGGTAACATCAATGTCATTTGCTGCACATCCACATTGGCCGTTGGAGTCAATCTTCCGTGCCACACTGTTGTGCTGAAAGGAACAGTTGGATTTCAAGATGGCCGCATTGTTGAGAATTCGGATTTGGAGGTCATGCAGATGCTGGGAAGAGCAGGTCGGCCCCAGTTCGACAGCAGTGCCGTAGCAGTGATCATGACACGCAGCGACAAAGTCGACCGCTATAAGAAGATGGTGTCGGGTCAAGATATCCTTGAAAGCACACTTCATCTCAATCTCATCGAGCACCTGAATTCCGAAATCAGTCTTGGAACAATCAAAAACGTCTACGATGCAAAAAGGTGGCTCTCTGGTACCTTTCTCAGTGTCCGTATGCGCCAAAATCCGAACTACTACAGGATTGAGGGCATATCCCCAGGTGGAGATGCAGACAGGCGTCTGGAACAAGTTTGTGAGAGAGACATCACACTTCTTCAACAACACAAACTAGTCAGTGATGAGGAGCGGATTGGTTGCACTGATTATGGAGCCGCAATGTCTCGCTACATGGTACAGTTTGAGACAATGAAGTTGCTTCTAACTATCCCGCCACGAGCCGGCACAGAACAGATTGTAAGTTTTCGTAGAAAAACTTCATGGCCCGGCTAACCTGCAAGCTTCACATCATCTGTCAAGCTGCAGAGTTTAAGGATCTTCGGATGAAACCAAACGAGCGGCCGTTTCTTCGTGAATTCAACAAATCTCCGTTCCTCAAGTACCCTATCAAAGAGACGATCACAACAACACCACACAAGGTGTCTTTACTCATACAGATCCAACTTGGAGGTATTGAAGATCCCGCAGAGAAAGACTTCGCCACTGTCAGACGACAGTTCGGAATGGAGAAGACCATCATCTTCGAACGCATTCAGCGCCTTATTCATTGCGTCGTAGACTGCAAAGCACATGACTGCGACTCAATCTCTGCTCGACATGCTCTTGATCTCGCAAGAAGCATTTCGGCAGGGTTCTGGGAATTTTCCAATCTACAGCTGAGACAAATACCTCAATTTGGCCCTGTTGCAACTCGAAAACTCGTCAGCAACAGCATACAAAGCGTTGAGGAGCTGGGAAAGATGGATACTGCCACCATCGAACGACTTATGTCCAAGAATCCTCCTTTTGGTAGAAAGATAAAAGACACAATCTCTACCTTCCCTAGCTTGAGGATCGCTTCTGAGATCATGGGTAGAATTGCTGAAAAATCAAAGGGTCCACCAAAGGTTCAAGTGAAAGCTTCCTTGTCGTATGAAAACGACAAAGTCCCAGTGTGGAAGAACAGGAAGCCCTCCATGACTTTCATGGCTGAAACAACCGATGGCAGATTGGTCCATTTCTGGCGTGGCAATATCTCCAAGCTGGAAAGGGGCTTTGACATCAAATTTACTGTGGAGGTATCAGCACCTGACATGGATATTAAGTGTTGGGTCGCCTGTGAGGACATCGTAGGAACAGTGAAGACTTGTCTCCTCAAACACAACATTCCCGCATCGGAATTCCCACCAACGCTTCCAGTCACTAAACCAAAGACGGACCCGCAGATAACCAACAGACCGAGCCTATTCACGGAATCGGATGAGTTTGGTGCTGACGACTTAGAGGACGATGACATGATTGCTGCGGCCAATGACGTCGAGATTGCGCGAAGCGATTATGGTTCTGATGATTTTCTCGATATTGACGATGCAGAGCTTATAGCCAAATCGACAGTCGAGAAACCAAAGAAGGGTAAAGAACAGAAGGTGAAAGGGCCGAAGGAGGTCAAAGAGGCTGAGATCTTAGAATCCTTCCAAATGGCCAATGGCAAATGGACTTGCAATCACACTTGTCGTGATGGGCAGCTTTTGAAGAATGGTCAGCCTTGCAAGCACTACTGCTGTCGTGCGGGTGTCGACAAGCCAAGGAGGGCCAAAAGAAAGGTTTGTTGAGCACGTCCCATTCAAGAGTCTCAAATCAAGTTGCTGACATGGACACTAGCCATCTGTAGGCACGGAAAGAAAGAATACGTCAGCTGCGAAGGTTTGTGCATCTGCAGACATGCTTCAAGTTTCTGAGAAACTACTGACTCGACGATAGAGTGGTGGAGTTTTGAGCACAGGTGGTGGCAAATCCGAAAAGAAGGCAAGCTCATGTCACTCTGTTGTTGCATTTAAGCTAACGAATTTCAGCCAAAACTCAAGCTGAGCACATACAACGATGAGGACTGTGAGAATGCCGAAATCGTGGATCTTTCGAAGACCCTCTCTCCGATTTCGTACGCCGATGTTGCTCCTCGGGACTATCAAAAGTTGCACAAGCTTCACACCAGTGTTCAAATAGATAAGCCCAGCCTGAGGTTGACACAGAAACCCCTGTTCTCTTATGCGAGCGGTGAGGAACCAGACATCCCATTCCTCAAAAAGAAGACAATTGAAACCTCGGAGTCGAAAGACTGTGATGATGAGCTGGAATTCCCCTCGCCTACTGCTCTTCTCTCACTGGATGATGACCCTTTCGAACTCGGCTTAGATCCATTCAAGTCGGCTATATCGAACGCTCGGGTCACTGCAGCACCAGCTTCGGTTTCTTCATATCGAGAGGATTCGATTGAGAGTTTCGAGGCTGCCATGATGGAACTTGACGACTCTGGCATAGCCAAGTCGGTACCTCCAAACGTGGCATCCAGCTTCTGCAATGACTTGTTTGATTTTGATATGTTCGAGGAGGACGGTGAGATGGTGCAAAACCTTGTAGCTGGAGTAACATTTAACAACCCCACAGCCTCGCCTCCAACTCAGAGCTCTGCTCTAAAGAGACCCCATTCCGCAAACCCAGAGCAAACAGAAGTCAAGCACCGTCGCTTGACAGAAGATGAGTCAATGGCAGAAGCTTCCTCAGTTCCATCGTGGGTCAACGAATTCGACTCTGATCTCATTGATGGCTTGAAGGACTTCGTTGACTTTGTCGATTGAGTTGAAGTCGCCACTGCCCCAACTTTGTAAGAGGCTTTGCTAGAGATTTGCAGAGAAGTAGGTGTGGAGATAGTCGACTTCAAAGGAGGTGGCAAAGTGCTTCGCTTACCTGATTGATTGATGACTTTCGTTTATTCTGGGGGCACTTTCCTTAGGTATGGAGCTTGGCTGCTGGGAAGGAGTTGCTGGATGATTGCTTGATTAATAGATATATACCCATTTGCATGGCTTGTTATATGCTAGCTTTATACCAATAGAAACCATTTAATCACTCTTATCCATTCGCATTCCGTACCATGCACAAAAGGGCATTGGGCTTACCTTCCTCGGTAAGAATGCTACTGAGAGAGATGTAACCTGGTTTTTACTCCCAACTTCATTTTCTTGCAAATGTGACCGCCATATTCCGGCCAAGTAAGACCGACTCCATCTTTCTCCTTAGAAAACTGCATCTAGATTTTGGTTCAAGCCCGGCTTCAAGTGATACCGTGAAGTATTTGCAGTTGCAAAGTTATGGGGAATTGAAAACTCTGAGAATGCACCTTGAAAAGTTTCTACTATTGTTAATCTTGCCAGCTAAGCATTGCATTTAAGGCTGACTTAGGTGAGCGCGGCACTATTTATACAGATATTGATTAGAAGCGGCAGATCAAAGTTCCCAGCAGATTCGGAAGACTACCAGCTGTGCTTGGGAAGGTAACCATCATCAATTTGAATAAACGGCATCTTGAAATGTGACGGTTTCTTATACTGAGTAATCGAAAGCTACCTACGGATGAAGTATAAAGCCATATCGCTCGGAGATCAAGCAGACACTTGTGCAAGGCTATTTCACATTACACCCAAAATCTGCTCACCATCCCTTCCAAAAGAAGCAACCGCTAGAACTATACATTGGGAGCGATTGTCCACCTTGTAATATCCGACAGCCAGGTCAAAGTAAGTCCCAGGCGTCACGTCATCTTCCGACGATTTGATCGAAGTAGCCGACTGGATTCAGCCAATCGTTTAGTGCCAGATCTCTGTTTGGGGAGATCAGAAGTCGACGTTCCTGGAGGGGTACTGCCCTTTCCAACAGCACTGCCGCCTAATCCCATGGTTTGGAACTCGCTGTTGATGGAGCGCTCTCGAGATGCTCGATTGGTTAGATGGGTGGGGGTGCTAACACCAGACTGAGTTGTGGCATCGTCCACTGAAAAAGCTCTTCGCGAAGAATCTTGTATGCCTCTGATTATGAGGTGTCTATTTGAGTAAGAAGTTCTCGGCGTTTGGGGGTATCCAGCAGCAGATTCAAGACCAGAAACCTTAGGTCCCTCGATACTTCGGAATGGAGTGGCTTCCTCAGCAAATGAAGTCTCGTTCTCTGCAAACTTCTCTAAATCAGTATACGTTGCTCAATTTCATCGAGAGCCGAAATGTAGTAAGCCCACTCACAAGATGATTTATTCTAGTGCGTGGGTTGTACAACATGTACCGAATCGTTGCATCTTTTCCAGGTGCAAGAATGAATGTCGAAAGCTCAGTAATGTTCCGCGACTTGTCCATACTTCGATCAACAATGTATCCGTCGCTTGCCAACCCACCCAGAAGTCTTGCTATGAGCTCCTTGTTTCGCTCTAGTGGCAGTCAGTTCAAGTCAAGGGCTAAAATGTTTGACCATTTGATTATCCTTACGAGCATGCGTAGGCATCTCCAGATGCTTAGATACTTCCTCCAGAGTCCTTGGGCCTCGTTGAGTCTGAAAGAACCTAATTGTGCGTCGCGACCAGCACAAAAATCTCATGTCCTCGAGGATTATATTTTCGGAGGGGAAGCAATCTCTTAAACAGCGGTAACAAAACTCAGCCCGAGGAACGTCAGAAAGATGTCCATAGCATTCAGCGTGATGGAGGTTATGACACTCAAGGCATTTGATCTACAGATGTTAATTCAAATGCATGGAATGAGGAAGAGCTGAATTCTAGGCTTACCAGAAGACCGTTGTGCTTAGAAGCCCCACATTCACAGCTGATCTGAACATCATTTGGAGCATCTCCATCTTCATCACCTCTCGAGACTAGATCTCGCACTTTAGACTCGGCATATACTCGAACATCTTGTGTATACTGGGGAATAGTGAGCTCTACCACGTCAGGGATGTTGGAAGATGGCGGGCTGGGTGTGAAAGGCGAAGGGGCCGTTGGATACTGTTGCGTGTCTTGTGGAGTGCCGTGATCGAGCCTGGAGATGCGCTGTACAGATAAAACGATGAGTCGCGAACTCAAGAGAACAAAAAGCTCGAGGCGAACCTACTATTCCTCCAAGCTGTCGCATTACTTCCGGCTGTGTATGACCTCCACCTGACGAAAATTGCGATGGGGTTCTGCGTGGAACGACCGTTCGGGAGCTTCTCCTTAAGGTTGCTTCCTTACGCGCTTCTTCAATTGCTGGGGCTCTCGTCTCAGCCACATCAGGTTTTGGTTGCGGGTTCGTCAAAGCCGAGTCGCGATTTCCAGGAAGCGTGCAGCGGAAAGCCAAACTTTACACCAAGTTAGCATGTGGGCCAATCAAATAATGACATGTCCGAGTACCCATGGAAGCCAGTATCGAACTTGTATTTTGGATCCTCAGGGTTGTCGGTCTCCTTGTCATTCTCCCAGGCACTTTCGCTGTAACGTTGGAAATTTCGAGGCTGGTAGTCAGGGGGTGTTTGGCTAGTATAATGTAGTTTTAGATCGACCCGAACATTTTCTGTTGCACAATTGAAAGTCAAAATTTGGACGATTGAAGAATTCCACATGCACTTGCCTGGCAGTGGATTTGTCTTGTGAGCTTTGACAACTCCAGGCAGACGGAAAAGGTCACTGATGCTATTGACCATGGTTTGGAGCCGAGTTTTCCCTTCGCTGAGAGTCATATCCACGCTTTGAGTTCCCTGGTTATCTCTGATCGCGGTGCTGATATATGGCATGCCATCGGGCCCATACGCTATCTCCAGCTCGTAGGATTCGAGACAGGTAGCAGGACCCAGCAGATGAGTGCCTGCGACGTGGAAGTTCATTGAAATGCTGCTCAAGTACTTCTTTTCTAGAGCGTCTTTGACTCCAGTTTCCTATATGACTGTCAGACATAGGCAGGCAGGTATGAAGACTTCAGTACTGACAAAATGATCCATGAGCTTGTCCAGCACAACAAGTTGGTCACGGACGGGTACATGCCAATTCCGACCATGTCCATTTTCGAGCTGCTGTGCGCCAGAAACGAACGAATCGTAAGTGGTTTGCGGGTTCGTAGGGTCGTAGACACGCAAGTTCCATTTGACCCCAGAACGAAAAACCTTCCTGCAGGTCTGGTCAGCTCAAGGCCAGCTTTCCGGCCAAGGGGTAGTAATGAGGTACCGAGCAAATATGACTTCGAACATCTGTAAGAATGGTTGTCAGTTAACTACTAATAAGTTGGAGGGCATTGGTGGGACTCACGGTCGCGGCGATAGCAGTGTGTACGAGGTCAAAACTGTGCTCTGGTTGCAGCATTATCTCCTTGATTTTCTTGGGAGCAGGTCTGGCACGAGGCTGTGCCTTTTCAGAGATTTTCTTGGGAGGCATTATGGCCGATGAGCAGGAGACGGGGGTGGATGGATTGGTGAGACAGAATATTGACAGGAGCTCCCTTTAGATGAAGTTCACCTTGCGATGGGCATACCGCGATAAGGAATGATGAAGATCTTGCAGATGTTGATCTTGTTGATGAAGAAGGCAGAGGGAAGAGAAATGAAGAGAAGTTGAAAAAACGAGAAAGCTGTGGAGAAAGATCTATCTCTAGATCAAGTTGAAGGCAACTGCGTGAAGTCTCTTAGCGTGGTTCTGTCAGGGTGACTTCTGCTTTTGGGAGGAGAGGGTCTTGGGATCTCGGCTGGAAGGAACGACCGACAACAACACCAGACCACCACCACCGCGGACTGGTAGTAGCACGGGAGCCCAGGTCAAAAAGAACTTCAATCAAAGGCAGCACCACTCGTCTTTGCCTTTACCCCTGAACACGTTTTTGCTTGCAATGCTAGTGCTGTTCATCAGCTAGAGAGGGAAAGAAATATAGTTGCCTACCTAGGTACCTTCCTACCTTATTGTACCATCCCAAGGTTAGGCGAGATACCTGGGCAGAATTTTGGTTCTGATTTCGGACATTGAACAGAAGTCCAATGTCTCATCGACATTTCTTGGTTGAAGTAGCATCAGAGTAGGTCTTCCACGCCTGCTTCTCTGCTGTAACCTTAGCTATATCACATCATTGACTGAGAGCGAAGTCCAAAATGCAGTAGATGGTTGCTGTTCTTCTGGTCTTCAGATGCCGCGACTTGCAGCGATCTTCGTGAAGTCTTGTGGGACCCGGAGAATGCCAATGCCAGTACCAAGCTCAGGCGGCCATGTCCCCTAATTCAAGCGAAAAACAGTAGAAAGACAAACAAGAATTGAAAAGGGGGGACTCGTCAAATGCCCGACTCGAGGCTTAATCGATTCATGCCACCCACCACCCATGCTCTCTTTACATTTGCTACAAGAAACCGCCTCTGCGCCTCCGCACTCTCCCTCCCTCTTCTACACGCGCCAACACAGATATATAATCCGGAATGCTCACAGTCCCCAAAAAGTAAAGAACCAAACCTCCCCACTCTCTCTGCCTATATATAGAATAGATATCCCGCTCCAAATGCGAAGACTCACGAGGTGAGCAGGCTAGCCAGGCCGGCGGCTAACTTTCCCATTCCCTCTCAGACTAAAACCAAGTATCATATCCTCCAAAAAAAAAAAAATTCGGTGCCGCTTTGCTTGCTTGCTAACTTTCTTCCTTCCAAAGACCCCGCAAATCCCATTCCTACAGTTATATATCACACACCTGACTGACATTGCACATTGCAAAAGAACATGTCTCATACCGTCCAAAACTTTGCTTCCGCTTCCGCTATGCAAGATGTTTAAGCAGCGCTGAACTCCCTAAAGTTTTCCTTATAAGACCCATCCTAAAATCGCACCAAAGGTGGGTAGAATCATATGATACCACCTGGTGGATCGTACCCAGCTTGCATCCCCCGTCCGATGTTCCGATCCAGACCAGCACTTCCAGGGCCTTCGCCAGGTTGGGCATCCGCATTGGCGCTGATTTTCCGGAGCATGAACATAGGCTTCTTTCCCTCCTTGTCCAATTGCTTGAACAATATCAGAGGTTTCTCTTCCATCCCCAAACATCGTTCCTTATCTCCGTACACGATGTACAACGCGTATTGTTCCCAAGGTGCATTAATGTTGTATTTCTTCAAAGCTGCGGGGAGAACTTTATAACACGGATCTTCCATGCTGACTCGAAAGGATTTGAATATCTCGACGGAACCGTTGGATGACGGGGTATCGAGAGCAGGAGTTTGTGCACGCCGCGAGGGTGCAGGTTTTTGACTGTCGCGGGAGTATGTGGAGGCTTGGTATTGGTCGTTATCTTGCTGGAAGGTGCTGCGTGCAGGAGTCGGCTGGTCAGAGCGATAAGAACGAGAAGCGAGTGTAGAGCCCCCTAGGGTCGGGGGTGAGGTCGGTGAAGGCTGGTTCGGAGATGGGTATCCCGGTGAAGTTGATGGCTGAGAGCCACCGTTCATAGCAGCTAGATGTGAAGATGAGAGAACCGCTCTCTCTGCAGCATTCGCGGGATCCAGAGCTTGTTCCATCAGGGACCTTTCTTGCGTGGTATGCATATATGTGGGAGATGATGTTTTCTGATTATCGAAGAAGAGCTTCTTGGTAGAGAATTTTCGAGATAAGCCCCCGCCGGATTGGGTGGAAGAGGGAGTTGGCGCAGGTGGTGAAATGGTATTCTGAGTATCGTAAGGATAGGATGCTTGTTGGTTATTAGACTCCGAGGCAAGATAAGGAAGTGGTTGCCCTTCTTTCGCCATACGGAAAACTGGAAGTAGATCCTCCCGCAGTCGGGCGTATTCAGAAGTTATCCTGCGAAGCTCCATCTCTGCGATACTCATCCTCTCATCTCGCAACCGTAACTGTTCCACCAGATGCCGGATATCTTTCAAGGTCGCTGTTGCATACTGTGCTTCCGCATCTGCCGCTATTGAGAAGTTAGCAGTGATGCTAAATGGTGGAAAGATCAAGACTTACACAAGGGAACGTAGTGATCGCTCTCCAAGGGTATATCTTGCTTGGTCTTGATATCATACACGCTTTTCAGAATTGTGAGTCGATGCCCAACACTGGTTACTCCCATCTGCTTCAGATCGTCGTGTTGCAGTGCTACCAAAGCCTCTCCAACAATCTCGTTTTCTGCGCCGTGTGAGTACAATTCCCCATGCAATTCTCGAGGCTGGAGAGCATACCTAAGAACTGGTCCACGTATTGCTGCAAACCCAGACTTCCTACGAAGTCTGCGCATTCATCTGCAGTCCACTCTGTTATGATCGTCTCGGGCAGCCTGTCTCCTGAGCCAGGAGCACCGTATGTTGTCGGCGTGTGCTCGTTCGAAGAAGGATTTGAATCCGTCGCCTCGGAGTCCGTTGCGAGAATAGGGGACGAGTCGTGCACGCTGCGCTCGTACTCGTCGTCAGCATCGCTCTCTGGATACATTGCGGTGCCCGATGCGAATGCCATGATGTGTGAGACTTGTTGCTTGCGATGGCAGACTGTCGTGGAGTTGAGAGTGTTCTTGGAGATCTTCTGGTGGAAGGTATGGTAGTTGCACGTTCGCACCCAAGCCAATCGGGACTAACGTGATGTAGGCCAGGCCAGGGCGGCTCGCAGTTGAAAAGCGGCACCGAACTTGGGACAGGCCAGGAATATCAGAGGCTCGGTGGTTCTAGCGATGATCACTTTTGAATATTCTAAAAAGTTAAAGGAGGTTAAAGAAGAATGACAAGTTCTCTCTATGAGTACCGCAATCTGCGAGAACTTTGAAGGAGATTCGACGTCACGGATTCCTTCTATCTCATGCTTCTGCTTCCGGCTCTGCACAGGTAGTACCTAGGTATTTGCTGCTGCTTTTCGAGTCTGCTTCGTACGGCGAGGGCGGGTCAAAGCGCTAAAGACGCTACCCATCCCAGATGAAAATAGCATAAATATTGGGACTACTGCGCGGTATGGCTGCAAGAGGCGCTGCTGGCATTTCTGCATCCAGCCCTGCCCTGCCCAATCATCGACAGTAAGACGATAATCGAACGTCGTCACGCATGGCGAGGGGGAGACAGCACCCAACCTACTCCATGATTGACGTGGAGTGGAGGCTGGGCCAGGACGGTGCTCGCAGTGGCGGGTGCTCAATAGCATTCAAATAAAGTTCATACAGGTCGTCGGCTTGGCCCTGCTGTGACCGCAACGAAGCAGGGGCTCGATCAACATGAGACAGCACAAAGCACACACACAGCACACAGCTGGGCAACAACGGGGCCGATTGAATAAGCCAATGTCGGCGATAGTAGGCACAGGTCGTGTAAATAGCACTTTATTTACGGAGTACCCAATTGCTGAATCCAGCATTGAAACATCATCCAATATATAGACTAAGAATTCCCATGCGGATTCCACACCGCGACCGCCCAGAATTCCTCCTCCGGGTTCCTTGCCGGTTGCCGAACCCCAGCCCAGTGCGCCGAAATATGAGACGAAGACGCCCCTCCCGTAAGAACTTCATTTATCATGTTCGTGTGCGTCATTTACTTAGTACAAGCCAGGGAAGTGCTGTTTACCTCGAGGCTTGGGTTCGCATTTTGCGAGCTAGCCAGTCCCCAAGCATGCCATCCAGGCGCTGGATTCTGTTAGCGAACGTATGCATTGAAGAGGATCTATGGAAAACTTACGTTGGTTATGTCTGCCAACTTGGCATTCTCTTCTCTGAAAAGGTTTCCTGTTATTGGGTGATCAGGCCCGGCAGGGACCACCCCTGACTTGTCATATACCACCACCAGTAGATCTTTGATATCCGCGTCATCGTCAAAGAATGTGCGGAGGTGGGCATCGCTCCAGGTTGGAGTTGATGTGGAGGTGGTAGAGCTACCAGCACCTTTCTTTTCCCGAGCATCTTCTGCATCGATCAGCTCTGGTGAAGGTGATGATGCAGGTGACGGCGGTTCTTCCTGACTTGACGTGTCGACCATAAGTGCAGGAGGATATGACTGTGAAGCTGCCATGGGAGACACTTGCACCGGGGACTCTGATAGTCTCTCTTCCCCAGGATTGGATCGCTCGGTCGGAGGAGATCCAATATAACTATCTGGAAATGCCCCAGGTATAGGGCGTTGGCTTTCCTTACTCGGTCCCCGGACAGGCTCTTCCACCTGCGAACCTTCACTAGAAGAATCAAAATCGTCTAATTCAATACGAGATTTCGCTTTCTTCGCTTTGACGGGTCGTGGTTCTGAAGTACTCGAACTGGCCGATCGGAGGATCTTGGAAATTGTACCCCCTGTCTTCTGCTCCTTTGGTGCCGCCAAAACAGGTGCTGTCCCTCTCGTAGCTTCGGGAGAGACATTGCGCCCTCTGGTGACTTCGGGGGAGATGTTCCGTGGTTGTTGGCCCCTGGTGAGCTCAGGGGAGGTATCTCGCTGTTGTCCAATGTCTTCAATCGACGGTTCTGGCTGTACTAAGCGCATAGATGGCGCTTGTGCCGAGTCGGCCGGTGGTGGCCTCTCAGGTGCAGGTGCCTGCTGAGGCTCCGTGACCTTTGGTTCCCTGGCTGTTGCAGGTTTTCGGCTAGGTGACATATCGTTCCGTGGCTGTTTTTGTAACTTGCTCGGCTGTCTCTCTGGGGTCTGGGACATGACTGACTCTTCAACTGGAGCAATTTCTTCCGAGTCTTTGCTGGGCGATGGGGATGCCCTCTGGTTATCGGTAGATCTTTTCCCTGCCATCAGCAGCTCGTCAACTTCATCCTCAACCGAGGACTTAGTCTTCTTCTCCTTTCGCTTGAATAGGCCACTGAGCATTCCCGGTTTCTTCTCCTTCTCCTTCTTGTCTTTCTTATCCTTCTTATCCTTCGATTTGTCTGGGGAATCTTTCTCTAGCTTGTCAAGACTGGGCCGTTGCTTGAGCTCCTTTGAATCATTGGAAGTCCTAGTAGATGTGCTCGAGTCATCTCTAAGTAAGTTGGGCGTGAGTGTAATCTTCCTGGTTTCGACGGAGTCATCCTTGAAGAACGAGTCGGTATTCCTGACGGTCCCATTTCGTGACTTGCTCTCAACCTTGCCATCAAAGATTTCATCGCTTGTTCGAGTCGTATCAGAGCTGAGCTTGCCAGCGGGGTCCCGGCTTGCTTCTGGCTCTGTTGATTCCGACCTAACTTCTCGAATCTCCGCTCGAGGTTTCAGAGGCTCGACAGCCTTAATCTCGCCCTCATCGGCCACTTGATCTTGTTGATCTCCATTCTGATCCTGCTGTCCATTTTGGCCAAAATAATCGCCTTCACCATCTTCCTCATCGGTTGAGTAATCGACATCCGAGGCTTCGACATAAGTTGGAGCTGTGAAAGTAACGGTCTTGGCATTTCGCCTTCTGATGGCCTTTTTGAGAGGATTCTTGGATTTTGCTTCCTGGTCGCCCAACATCGTCGAAGTGAGCTGTACTATGATTAGTGAACTGCGAGCTTAGCCGAGACCTGAGAACATACGTCAATATTTCTGTGTTTGTTCAGGCGCGCCAATCGTTCTGTTGGTGTTTCGATATGTTCTGCTGGTAGATATCCTATGATTGCTTTCAGAATATGCCTCGCAATGCTTGTGACAGTTACTTACCGATGCTGCTGTCTTTGATGACTCTAACAAGCCACCAATAACTATTGCTGTCATCAAGGAGTACCATCGTATCGCCTTTGGTAGCATTTGCCTGGCCTTCGACAGTTGCGACGAAAGTGTGTAGCGCATAGACGAAATCGAAATCAATGTCCTCTAATTCTTGTAAGCATTCGCCACCCCAGCCCGAATCAACAAATCTAGAGTCAGCTGAATAAGGAATGTCATAATCGTCATCTTCATCCTCGGAACTTTCGTAGGGTATCATCAATCCGTGGTGGTCGCTTTGAGATCTCCATTCATCGGTTGCCTGTGTCTTCGGGTGTTCTGCTTGTAAGTCTCCATGATCGGGTTCTATGTCATCGCTAAGCAAAGCCAGATGGTCTGCAAGGAGCTGCTCGGAGAAGTATTCCAAGTCAAAGTCTTGATCGTAGCTATCGATTTTTTGCGGTCCAGTATCCGCAGGTAAGGGTGAATTTTCGGCTGTATGTTCATCGTAGTTGGATTCACTCCTAGTCTCGTCCAGATACTCACCAAGAAGATGACGATGACGACGTCGTTTTGCCTGGGAACCATGAACTCCGTCCTTGTCGGTAGGTTCAGGTGGAGGTCTTAGAGGGAAATGGTCCGGTGTCTCCACGAATGGTGATGAACTTTCGTAGCACGCTTGTGTACAGGATGGAGAACCTGTCGGGGGGTTTTGCGGGAGAGAGATGCCCCGTTGGGGCCACAGATGTGGAAGGGAATACCCACCATCGTCGATAGACGGGGAGCTGGAGATCTTGTCCATCATGTCATCGTCCATCCCATCGTCGCCTTCCGCATCTGCCATGTCGGCGTCTTCAGCCGTCGACCCAGTCAGCCCCCCATTCTGCGCAATGGCTAGATCATCCTGCTGTTGAAGGTTGGAGCCTGTCAATTTCGATGTTACCCCTGCCGCCAGATCGTCGTCGCCGTAATGTTGGATCTCGTTCTTTGACCATTCCTTCGACACTCTTGGACTTCTCTGGTTTTCCTCTGCTGCCTCTAATGCCAGCTCGCGCAAAGTCTCTGCTTGATGTGGAGCTGGAGGGCCTGCGCCTAAGGGGGCTGGGTTGGTAGGCTGTCGTGTGTGGTCTTGAGCTGAAGGGGCATTTTGGTCTTGAAGATCAATCGAGTCTGTCCGGATCACTGTTAGCAACGGACTGTTCCTCGGAATGTAATTGTAGAGAATTCCTACCGGCTCGGATAATTTGTGGTCGCGTCATTATGTCTCCGGATCATGGGGTTTCTTGAATTCGAGAAGGAGTTGTCGTCGAGAGTGGTGGTGATAGCGCGATTTTTGTTGGTGCACGAATCCGAATCCACACTTAGCCAAGCAGATTATCTCATTCAAGGAAACCTGCAGGGACGGTCTTCAATTGCTGATAAGTAACGGAACGCTTGAAGGAGTGGTGGCAGCTTTATGCTGCGAAATTGGCTGGTTCAAGGAGAGACCGAGGCGAGGGATCGCAGAGGAGTGAGCCCTCCAGGGCTGGGCAAGTCAAGTTTCGCAGAGAACGGGGATCGACTATGGCCTGCGTAGTCGCTGGAACGTTGTGTCGTAGATACTGTATCGAGTCGTGTTCGAAGGAAAGGAGCGTAAGACGAGAAGGCGACCTGAGAGTGAGCTGAGCTGAAGTGGATTGGATTGGGACTGAAATGTTTCCAAGCGCAAGATCACCGATCGTGGACCTGAAACAACTCGTTCTCAGAAGTTGAGGCAGGGGGTTGGCTGGGCTAGGCCGCTTTGGGTGGGCAATGGAGCTAAATTTAAATTGGACCCCAAGCAAAGTCCGGGCGTGAGGTACGGGTTTGGTGGTATTCCAAGTTCAGTACAACTCCCTCAAAGGAAAGCGATCCGGCTGGTCCCTCGTGCGCTTCTTAAGTTCTTTATGGGATGATGGTCTGTGGGAACAAAAGAAGTGTTGGCAGCCACGTAGGGCACCCAATTGCTGGGAACGCCTATCTAAGAGAGGTGCGCAGAGAGAAAATGTTGGAGTTGCATCTGACAGCTTCGAGGCTGCATGTTCCCTTCTTCCATTCGGCCTCCTGCAGGCCATTTCTGACGAATGCAGCCACCCCCACGCCAGACACAACAGCATCGCAGTGCAGGTCTCCAGAAGATCTCTCGACCGGGGGATGGGAATATGGGAAAGATGGAGTTGGGACGATCTGGAGAAGTCTCCTTTTCTCCTGGTGCTTTTCTTGTTAAAGTTTGGTGCTATGGAAGAATGCGGGGAATAAGATTACAACAAGAAAAATTCCCGAAGCAGGGTCATTCTTAGATCTTCTAAGGGATGGTGCTAAAGAGAAGCCAATCTGGGAGATACTAGGATACCTAGGTACCTCACCTAGGTTGCTGGGTCAGTCACGCCACTCGGTCAATTGCTACGATTTCAGGTCTGGAGCTTAGAGACTTCTTCTTACTTGTAAGTCAACGTCGCGTATTCAGGCAATAGTATTTAGTCCATGACTTTTAGTGAAATATGATTGCTAATTCTAAACTTTCCATAATCGCTGTTAGCGAAGCAGATCTTGTCCAATGTTGTGCTGATAAATTCTGGGATCAAGTTGCTTCGCTTGTTTTTGACTTGCTAGTTTGCTTTTGCCTCGGGGTTTGACACTCAAAACAACCATCTTTACGGCAGCTATGCTTTCTTCTAATATGCGAATCACCTTGACTATGCCCCCCGAATAAGTCGAAAACATAAGTCGCAAACATAAGGAACCGATGTTGGACCCATAGAAAGGATGAAGGTTGTTGATCACCTACTAATCCAAGTTACTAACATCTGATTCAAGAAGCGGGAATTGTAACCCATGCTGATTAAGATCGGAGAGACTCTACAATTACCCACCTACAGCTCCTAAGTGTTTACATATAGCCAGCATATAAACCGAGAACAGCTGGTGTAATTCAACACTAGCTGCCCCGCAGCCAGCAAAATAGATATCTTAGAGAACTGAGTTCAACTGCTTCTCGACTTAAGCATCCCCCGTGGTCTGTCCATGGCAAATCGTCCCCCGGGTACATTTGTAGACCAAACTATAGGCAAATAACTCACTCTCGGCGCGAGAAAGCTTGGATAGTCCACCAACAACCACACATTGGCCAACTACCTTCCTTCAAACCTCTCCCTCTCGCACTCTCTCCTACCTATCTATCTACCCCTGCCTCCCTCCCTCTAAAGAACGATCACCGTGCAAAACTCCTCCACTTGGGCCAGCATATCCGGAGACTCATCTACAAAATCGCGCTTGATTCCTCGCTCTACGGGGTGGAGCTGAGAAGTGAGTTTCTTGAGTTGGGGTTTGAGTTTTTATCGGATCGAGAGAAGATCTATGCTACGTTAAGTCACCCCCAAGGGCTGTTCTCGGGCATTGGCGATTAAATTGCTCATATCAACTGCTGTGGCTCGTCACTGATAATGTCTTTGATGTCGAATCTCCGCTGAAAATACGCGAGGTAAGATATGTATCGCTAATATTGGACTGTTCTTGAATCAATTCGACCGGGAGAAACAACGCCAGGCGCGCGAGCGGATCGTTGAAGGGTTGAAGCCTGAGAGGGATGTGCTGGTTGTCAGGCAGCAGGTTGGTAGTCTTGTACAGAGCGATGCCGTGTCTCAGGTGGGAAGGTAACGAAGTATAATGAAGAAAGTTTCCGGGAGCTTTGGGAGGAGGTTAGTGACATGACTAGGGGCCAGTGTGTTATTAGGTCAAGGCTTAATGGAGAGCTGGGACGGAATGTGGGAGAGGGAGCAGGGACTTGGGATGATACTGATATGAGGAGCTTGTCGTTTGGGGTTGAGAGGGTCAGATATGGGAATTGAACCCACAGCATAGAGGATTTTGGCAGCGATTGTAACTGATGTTGAATCAGGAACTTTTGAATGCATAGAAGATCTTTTTCGGCTCAAGCCCAAGAGCGAAACTTCCAAACATCGAGAGCGAACGTCAAAGTTATCGATTCCATGGTAACCGCATGATTGCAGAAATTCGACAGCTTTGCAGCTTGGTCACTATGGCTTTTCGGTCGACCTAGCAGCTGCCGCTTTATTTCATCAGATATATCCTGAGGAGACTCCCGGATTATAGCCGACTTGCATTTAGGTAAGTTTTATTCATGTCTTCAAATCCTCCTGATTTCGTTTTGACAATGCAGCTCCTATATCACCAGTACTCAATTGCAAGATATGGATACTTGGTACGCTCAGAGACCGTGAGTTGGCCCTCTCAACAATGAATGCACCCTCTACTTTGACTCTTCCCACACTCCGTGAATAATAGCTCCCTGACTCAGGCCATCCTTCGTCCAAAACCCGCAAGCCCTAGAACGTAAATCCACAATCTCCTAACTACAACCACTAAACCATTTCCCCAGCGCAAAGTAACTTCCGTTACACGAGACAGCAAGTCCCCCAGTAGCTCCAAGATTCGAAGATGCAGCTCTTCACTTTCCTCGTCCTCTCCCTCACTACCCTCCTCCTCTCAGTCATCGCAACACCAACAAAGCTCCACTCCCGCGGCCAACCATAGTAAGTCATCCGAGCAGTAACAAGCCTCCCCCCATTATCTGTCACCAGAGTGATTTACTCCCAAACCGTTCCCGAGACAAGTATAAACGAGCAAATACTGACATCCCAATAATCCAGCTACTGCATCCCCAGCACGCGTTTCACACTAGGCTACCAAATCTGCACCTTCGCAAGTCTGATCGATCCCTCCCTCAACTCGTACCTCTGGCTCTTCGACTCACAATGCGGCATCGTCGGGGCAGCATCCAATATACCCCTCCCCTCTCTCCCCACCTCCTCGGGACCTGGAAGTCACACCTACGCCTTCAAATCACGTCTCCGCTACGTCGCTGTCACTGATCTGAGAGATGGACAGAGTCCCGTGGTGATGAAATACGCGGGGAAGACTTGGGGGGGCAAGAAAGAGCAGTGCTGGGTTGATAACAACGGCTGGCGGGTGTGTACCTTTGAGTTCAACTGCGAGGCGGCCAGGGCTATGGGCATTGAGTCATTCTCTGCCGGGGAGGGTGGAGGTGCGGTGCACAATCCCCAGTTGGGTACGTTGCCTTTCGGGCACGGAGAGGAGGGGATCTTGGGGGTTATTTGATGGCTTGAAGGTCAGATGCGGGTGTGTGATAGATATGTCTGGATTTTCTGCGAGACGTTTTAGAATACCTATGCCTGTGGGATAGGTGGCGCCAGATATTAGTTGTTGAGACATGATGCTATATTTTATACCTGGGTTTCTAAAGAATAAAATTTTGGGAGTGAGATGATTCCACTCTCCACCAGTGTCTTTTCCTCGTGAATTCAAACTGCGCGCAATCCATGCGGGCAGAAACGTGAATCGCCAAATAATTACCCGAGAAACCACTCCGGTGTACTTGTAGTGAAATAATGCTCTCACCGTCGGATTGACACACAGCCCCCGTGGCCTAGCTGCAAAAGCTGTCAAACCTCGGTTCTACATCACAACGGTAGGTCTGCGGTTAACATTTGTATTGAGCCCTCACGGGATCTGCAGGTGGAGTCATAAGCCACTCTTCTCTAAGTCGAGTTGGTAAATCGCTTTCACAATCCTCTAATTCGTGGGTTCAATTCCCCCATCAGCTAGCAGTTTCAATTCCTGTTGGTGGAATTATTCCGGAGAGGTTAAGAGATAATTAATTATCTTTTTGCCTTTTGCCTCAATTTTTTGAAGTTCTCGCTTACGAGTTCGTTTTTTGTTTTGTTTACGATGTTAGCTCGCTTGTGGTATGCCAACTTCCGATGATTTTGCGATCGGTGAACTGTCGCACATTTCTGACTTGGAAGACCTCCTTGGACAATTGGACTAAGAAAATAATACTACTTGCATATGTCCCGGCATATTTTTGGACAATGGAATAACCATAATAACACAGCACCCTGCCCATCACATTCTCACCAACCTCTACCCACTTTCATCGTACCAACCAACTCACTCACTCTGCCAAAATGAAAATCAAGCATTCCAAATACATTTCCAGCATCTTATCAAAGTTACATCACAGTGTATATCCTCTTCAACTTGCCTAGTTCACATCACCCTCGTCATCTCTCACCCCAGCCCACCCCACCTCTAAAGTTCACACATATATCATTTGTTCAATCCACTAAAGTGACTTCCAGAATTCCCCAATGTCCTTTTCCAAAAACCAACCAAAACTCATGGCATCCCCAGGTCCAAGAAACACATCCGATGCCAACCCAATCCATCCACCAACCCACCTTCTCTCTCACTTAGTGGATCCTCAAAAGTAAACACTCAGAACATCCACGCCTTATCCAGCCTACCCAAACCGACATCCTTCCTTCATTTTCCAATGCGGCCTCAAGGCATCATACACATAGCAGCCTGGGATTATCCCGGTCCCAAAAACGGATCTAAGATCTAAGGAGCCCTACTTCCACAAACGGCCTCTTGTCCATCTACAACTCGTGCAGCAAGACGTGTACCGAGTTCATTCTGCCAAATCGAATCTCGACGTTGGAGATATGTCAGCCACACAACACTGGAGACTCACGGAGAGAAAGTTTTAGCTCATGACTACGGTCTACCCGTGTTGTATCCGGGTATCAGGGTATTCCTATCCCAATAATACGGGGACATGGAATTTCGACGTCCATCTGTGAATTTTATAACGATACGGGTCATTTGTACTCAAACTGGCCCCAGAGATCGTGAGCTTCCGAATTCAAATTTACCTAGATAGGGCAATGATATTCAAATCAGGCGGGTTGAGGTATCTACAATAGTAAACCTAGTAGCAATTTGAAACATGGCCACCTTAGTAGTGTTTTGAGGTTTTCATTCTCGAATCTTGAATATCCACATCTGTTCTGAGATATACGATTTCCATTCATGCGTCGCCATCAGGTGTAAAAGGAAACTTCGCCCTCCATTCTGGTCTTAGAAGCCCCGAGTTCAGCCTTTTGGCTGAGAAGTTCTCTTCCGTCAACTCGAAATGCTCACCAGGACCTGGCATTCATCGACTATCCACTGCGAGAACCTCCGGCGGAGCAATGCCATTATCCTCTGCATTTCTGTATAAAAGTGCATGGTCCCTTAAAACTTCTTCGAGGACTGATATCGGTGCCCCAAGGGGTGGTGGAAGATCAGATGCTACCCGCTGCTGGCTGTATTCGTGAAAGATAACGAGTTTTCGTAGGCCATCGAAATTGCATGCTTTGAATGCCCATAAACACCATCCACAATGAAAATATTTAGGACCGAGGCAATTGGCCCAACTACAATTACAATCGACCCTCCGAGTATAGTCGAACTTCTCTCCAGGGCGTAGAGCAAGTGTCTTAATCAAGCGAAGGCCATTCTCACGGCGCCCCATGTGCAAAAGGAAATGTCTCATCTCTTTATACCCACTTCCGTACAGTTCTAGTTTATGGTAACCTCCAAAAAATCCCCAATGACTTATTCCTTCAGTCCCAAAATCCTGCACAGGACAGAAGGCAATAGTGTCATGATCCGGATACAGATAGAATAGTTCCATAGGACGTTCTCTGTAGCTCCTGCTTTCAAGATCGTCCATCCGAATGTAGTTCTTCATTGCCTCATTCCGACTCAAACGGCAGAGGGATAACGGCATCAGGTTGGGTTCGAGGAAATGTCTTGCGCTGCTGCCCATTGCTCAGATAGATTATCCATGGTGTTGTGATGAATGATATTGTACCTAGTAATGTTGCCGTACTAAATGAAAACTGGAGAGGAATTGAGCTTCAGACAGAGTTTAAGTAGGTCTGGCTATGAAGGAGGAAAGTTCGAAGGTGGATATTTAGAGATAAGGCATTGAAGGAGAAAGTGTAGGGGATGGGAAGCTACGAAAGAGAAGCCGTCGAGGAGGAGGCCGCAAAGGGACCGTACGCATGGGATAAGGGGTATTAGCTTGAAGGGTTGAAAAAAAGAAAATACCTAGATAGCAAGATTGTATCTTATAGTTAAATCCGGCTTAGCTAGCATTCGAATTCAACTTTTTTGAAAATCATGTCCCTAACACACAAAGCCAGCAAAATCCCAAACTTGAACGTGAGAGAATTCAAATCCAGCCAAAAAGTGAACTTCCAGGCAAAACCATCAACGTGAATGAAAATTCAATCCTTAGAATCTCAGCCTCGTTCACACAAATCTCCCACCTCCCCATAATTCTTCTCCTCTTAAACTTCATCTCCCTCCTCCCTCCCTT
Organism: Cadophora sp. M221; assembly: GCA_017366145.1. Classification (NCBI taxonomy): domain Eukaryota; kingdom Fungi; phylum Ascomycota; class Leotiomycetes; order Helotiales; family Ploettnerulaceae; genus Cadophora; species Cadophora sp. M221. The sequence goes on along the minus strand of JAFJYG010000014.1, from coordinate 99,823 downwards.
CCTCCTCTATCAACCTACCACCACAACATCACCAACAACCCTCTCCCCTCCCCACTCCCAAAATGAGCACAACCAACCTCCAAAAGCCGCACTACCAAAAAGCGGGATTCGTCCAACTCTCGCTCAAGATATAGTTCATCCAGTACTGTAAGGACCTGCAAGTCCTCAACGAGGAGTTCGCCATCGACCGCGTCGCCGCAGAGATAGCCTTGGCCGAGACCATCGGCGAACTGCACAGAGTCTGGTGTAGTGGACCCGGTCGGAATCAGGATGAGATCAAGAGGGATATGGTGCTGAGACGTGCGCTTTTTTTTAGGTATATTTCCCTGTTTTCCATTTCTTTTCTTTCTCTCTTTCTCTTGTCCTGCTCATCTTCAAAACTAATGAAGCATCATTCTAACTTCAACACAGACAAAAGGCACAGCAGTCGAGAAGTTCTGGCGGAGACAAGCCGAAAGATTCGGCGATGAGAGTCTGAACGTAGGTTGTCACTTTTTAAAACAAAAACAAAACATTTCGGAATTCTCCTTCATACTGATTGATGAATGAAAATAAGGCGGATTCGGTCACGCCGACATCTCCCAATTCGTCGCCTCCAACGACACCAAAGTCCCCTCGGACATTGGCAACATGCCGGACACGGATTTCAGCTTCTGCAGTGACGTCGATGAGAACAAGAAGGGTACCTGGAAGCCGGAGAAGGAAAAGACTCGCACCGAGTCGGCGGTGCGTCGGGATGAGGAATTGGCAGAATTGCAAATGCAGTTGTGCAGGGAAAGTGCATTTGGACAGAAGGAAATGGCAGATATGGCAGCTGGGGTGGAGAGATTGGCTTTGGGGAATGTTGCATTTGCAGAAACCACTGGTAGGGATTTTCCGATGCTGCTATGGATATTTCAGACGGCGAGGGCATGGATGTCGATGATTAAAAATTCATTGCTCATTTATGCTGCGGCTGAGGATTCTCAGTTTCTGACTAATGTACAATATCATCCGCCATTGATTTCCCCTTTGGAGTTCGGCTCCAGCAAGTCCAGCAAGATATCGAGGCTTTGACAACCAACCAAATCGCAAGCAAAGCCATCCCATCCTGTCAAGGACAGGTATCAAAAGCACGACGAAGAACAAGGAAAATCGTCATTGCTATCATCAGCCTTGCAGCCCGGCCCCATCTTTGTTTCCTTCAGAACCATGACCGTGCAAAAGACTCGTTCTAAGTTTAACCCTCCAGCGCCAGAGCAAGGAAGCCAAGAAAAGCAAATGTGACAAAGGAGAGATGACGCCCAATTTTGGAGAGTGCTGTAGACCTGTATGATTTTTTTTTTGCTGCAATGCCCGGAAACGCCAACAAAAGAAAGGGGGGAGCCAGTGAAGACGTGAAGTATACAGGGTATCGAAGATGTATCAAAGACTAGTCATGACGGTGTATAGGAAATTAATGCATGTCGGCGCGACTGATTGTGGCAGCACGACTTCAAGGGTACTGTGTAGATGGCAGAAGCTATTGAGCTGCGGTCCACATCTCGACTCTCGGCTTAACATCGTATGCGTCGGGTTCGGTGCTTTGTGGTCTTCTCATGTTGGAGTTCTGATAGTAAAGTTGCTGGCCGTAGTCAGGATCGGGGTAGACATAACCATTGCTCTGCGAAGGGGATGGCATGCTGCCTTGCGATGGTGATTGCCACCCTACGCTACTCATATGCGGGCTACCAACAGTACTGCCGGATTGACGGTCTGAGTTTGCAGGTGGCTCAAGGATTGAAGGTGGTCCGTATGCGACCGGGTGAGAAGTTGGCCTCATACCATTTGAGTACGGTGCTGTAGTGGGAGGCTGTTGACCCTGCATGTGGTAGTCTCCTCGGACATGACCAGGCAAGTGGCTGTTGTTCATGTACTGGTGGTACTCTCCTGGGTGGCGTTGCATACCGTTCAAAGGAGCAAGCTCTGAGTGAGGCGATGCTGTGAGGTGTCTCTGACCTGGAGATGGGGTTGACATTGGGGATCCGTTGTTCGAATACTGCTCTCCATCTGATCGTTGACGGCCGCCTCTGTTGCTTCCTGCGCGGGTAGCAAGTGCTGCTGCTGTGGCAGCTGCCGCCTCCTCAACAGTTCCGGTATGATGATTTTGGTGGCGGGTCAAGGTAGTTCTTCGAGTGAAGGTCTTTTGACAGTCTGCGTAAGGACACTTGTAAGGTCTCTTGCCTGAATGGATTCGCCGATGTCTCGCAAGAGAGCTAGAGTCACTGAAAGGCTGCAGGATGTTAGTCTTATACAATTGTAAAAACAAAGGTGTTTACCTTTCCACATCTCTCACACATATGAGGCTTTTCACCCGTATGTACTCTCATGTGTACAGTCAATGCGGAGCGTTGAATGAACTGCTTGCCGCAATTTGGATGTTCACAGACATGGGGTCTGACACCACTGTGAATGCGTTCTATAAGGTTGTCAGCTTGAGAACTCAAAAGAGAATGGTGATGTCGAGCTTACCATGTCTTGCAAGATCACTTCTTCGTGCAAAGCCCTTGCCACATGAGCTGCATGGGAATGCCTTCTGAACAGAGCCATCTCCAACTTGGCGTGGTCTGGCATTCTCTTGCTGCATCATACCGTTATCAAAACCATTGTCTGATCGGTACGGTTGCTGCAGCATTGGAAGGGGGTTTTGCATGGCTGTTGGGGATGGGTAGCGCATAGCATTAGGGGCGCCGTTCATTCCGTTGAGCTGACCATATCTTGGAGCAGAGTACCGTGAATGCTCGGAGTCATGGGGTGAGTTGCCACGCTCTGATCCTGTATCAGACATAGGCATGCTGTTGGCTTGGGATATGGATTGTAGGAGGTGTAGGTCTTGTGCAGCTCCGTTTGCGGCTGCCGCAGCGGCAACCGCTTTGGGGCCGCCTTTGGCGTTGACAATCTGCTTGATATCCATAATGAATGAGGAATTCTGTGATTGATTTTGAAGAAACGGGGTATACGTTGAGGGTTATAGGGAGTTAGGGGAAGCTCAGATCAGGCGTTCATCCAACTGTCCAAGATCAGATGCGGGAATCTACAGTTGTGTCTTGGAATTCGATTCTCTGTCTCGGGAACGAGCCTTCGGACGGATATCTGCAGTACTTGCGCTCGACTCTACTCGTCAGAATCGATGTAATCAAACACAGCTCGGCAATGAGGCAGCCGGCGCGTTGTGGATAACGTGACGGAAAGTAGTATCGCGGTGAATTCGAACGAATCAGTCACAGAGCAGCAGCAGTACTTCAACGAAGGGCAAGATAAATCTAGGACAAAATGAGGTCAGTATTGTACAAGCGGGAAAAATAAACACAAAATGGAAGGGCGAAAGGACTGTGATCGACGAAGTGTTTGCTGGTGGCATCCACACCGCCAATTCACGAGTGGGTGGGAAGAGTACAGGTCAAGAAGAGAAGTGGACAGAGAGCGAGTGCGTGGTGTGTAAACATGCATCGATCCGAACGTGCTTACCTTGTCGAAGATGGCAGAGCCAGGCCAGATGGGCGTTAGGCTGAAATTTCCCAGCTTCTCGATATCCGCCAATGCGGATGCTGGGTTCGTGGGGCGCGGGAATGTCAAAAGACGCACGGGCACCGAGCCGCCGGATAAAATTGGCTGGGCTTGGATTTATTTGCCTTGCCTGGACACCTTCTGAAACCCTGGGCTTCTCTGGCTTCTTTCTGATAGCTTTGTCGCTGAAAGCCGCTGTTGATCGATCGAGTCTGAAGTCGAGAGTTGTGGGAGGCACAAAAATAGGAGTGGTAGAGGCGATCCCTGCTGCCGATGGAGTATGGCACTGTCGGAGTATGGGGCAATGAGCAAGCTGGCCTTGACTTGTGTTACCGTTGGCTCTCTTCGTGACCTGTATATTTCTTTCAAGTCTGGTACTGGCGCGGTATGCTGCAGTGTCTGAGGCACGCACCAGAGGCTCGTCCGTTCGATGTGAGCTGTCGCGCGGGAAAAGTAGAGAATACGGAGGCCACAGAGACTAGAACAAAGATTCGATGTGTTCGTGTGTGCGTGGGCGTCGCCCAATGTGTCCGAAACAGTTCACGCTGTTCTTTTTCTTCGAAACGAGCCCTTTGCTATGATCTAGACTGAGGTTTGACTAGTTGCGCCTGCCAGACTGAGCTGGATGGTGGATTCGACGCTGAACGAGACCTCAACGACAGGTTCCAATTGTCAGTAGCCTGCTTAACAGATTCTTTGTTCCGTATTAGGGTCGAGAGGAGAACTGGAGTCTAGGTCGCGGTCGGGGCGCGGATGGCTTCGAGTGCAGCTGTGAATGTGGTTGACAGTGGAAGAGTTCGAATCAAGACGGAAACGCTAGTACATGTTAGATGAGATCCATGAGAAGTGCAATTTCTGTTGTGGAGGTAAAACTTGCAGTGAATGGCAGATGGTTATTAGAATCCAGGTCCAACTCGACGTTGTAAACGCAGATGAAGTTTGGGGTGACACGGAGAACAGGATGCCTCGGAACGGTGCTGCAGGTGCGTGCAAGGGATGTAGCGGTATGGACAGAGCAGAACCGCAGAGGTCTCGGGCGTCAAAGGGGAGGATTGCAGTCGAGGAGGATCAGGATCGCGTGGAAGGGTGTTTCTGTCTGAGCTTCTCTTTTCCCTCAGAGACAGTGCTGTGCTGCTGCTGGGAGCGTTCTGGTATTAGAAGAAGGGCAGGCAGGTACTGTAGGTCGGAAGATGCTCGGTAGATGAGGTAGGTAGAGGCCGGCGGTGAAATGAGTAGGCAAGAAGGGAAGGGAATGGAAGGGCAGGAAGGTTTGGGTTTAAGATAGGAACAGAACGAACAGCAAGGTGAGGTAAGGTAAGGTTGGTAGTCAACTTTTTTGGTCGTGGCTGCAGGGTGAGCGAAGGTGCTTTCTTCTGTACTCCGTACTCGTCGCTTGCAGTGTAGGAACGAAGTAATGCAGTGCGGTGCAGCGCAGTTGGGTGCAGTTGGGTGCAGTGCAGTGGAGTGGAGTGAGTGGGTGGTGTAGTGGAGTCGCGCAGCATACCCCGGTTGAGCTAAGTTCCTTCTTGCAGCAGGGGCAAGGGCAGGGCGCACCAGGGATTGAGGGACTGACTGAGTGACAGGGGGCACGAGGAGAGGAGAGGAGCAGCGGCCTGCTAGCAAGCTGGGCTGGTATGGATGGCTCTGTGCTGGGCGTGGGGACGAGGATGAGCAAGTGAGGTGGGAGAAGAGTACTCCGTACAGTAGCGGCAGTAGCAGGAATAGTGTCGCTACCTAGTGTACGGAGCGGAGTGGATATGTAGCGGAAGTGCAGGTGAGGTGGATGGATGGATGGATGGATGGATGAGCGCCGTGAGTCGAGAGGCGGATAACTACGAAGAGGGTGGAAAATCCGTGGATTGGATGGGATGGGATGGGTTGGGATGGATACTCTGCTTCAAACCAAAACAAACCAAACCAAACCAAACCATCAAACCAAACCAAACCAAACGTGCCTGACGAGTCGCCAACTCGCTAAAGCACACAGGGCAGCCCAAACGTCGTGGTGCCGGGGTTGATCCCTCCAGATGCTGAGGCAAGGCCAGGCAGGGGAGGGGGGCTGGTACGCATGCCATGGAGTTGAGGTGGAGTTGCGGTGGAGTTGCGGTGGAGTCAAGATGGGCAGCCAGCCTCTGTTAACTGGACTGTGTTGATTTGGATTGGATTTACACTTTTACAGGGCAGCAAGAAATGGTAAGGACAGCATCTAAGTAAATTAGTAAAGTAGCTACAGTAAATTTACTGCTGGCAACGTTTCGTTTCTCCTGTGCCTGGGAACGGTTAAGGTAGGGGGCAGCCAGCATCTATCTCACAGGCCATTCTGTCGTTGTTGACAGCCCACCCAGCCAGAGAACGAACAAGTGCCCAGCGCCCGCGCAGAGGTTGGTCGGTGTCCTACCTATGTTCTGGGGCGATGCTTTGCAGTGGATATCTCGATGTCTTGCTTCCCTGACCATAGCTGGACGGATGGGATTTCACGGTGGAGAAAGAGCAAGTGCAAGTGCAAATCAAGCGTGTTTGTTGATGTTTCTCAGGCCCTGATGCTGGCCTTGGAGTCCGTGTCTGTCGTTCGTTGCTGATCAGACCAGACCAGACCAGACCAGGCAGGCCAGGCACTACCACATCCATATCCACTCCCTATCCTGCGCGTGGAGTCGAGTCAAGGTCCCCAAACCGGCTATCTCAGTGCACTTTATGCTGATTGTTGCCTCCTTGGGGCGGGCTGCCAGTGAGAAAGCAAAGAAAGGTAGGAAAAGTGGTGATTGTGGCGGCGAGTGCCGTGGCGTCTGTCTACTTTCCAAGTCCAAACGGCGGCAAGTCAGCGAACATCGGCAGATGAATGGGACAGAAGTGCATGAAAAGCAATAGTCTAGCAGGCAATCAGTAGTCACTGTCAATAAAGGCAGCAAGATAAAGCAAATGAGGAACGACCTAAAAAGTAGTTTATTTCTTGCTCATCCCCGAACGAACCGACAGCAGTAACCTTCATTCCGTGCTTCGTCCGTTCCGCCTTCGTTCCATATTCCATAGACCAGGGTCACATAGCCATGAGCGAGAGAGATGCCTCATCCTTCCGTCATTATTTTTGAGCCAGGGTATCAGTTTGATTCCATTGTCGTAATGCCAGCCTAGTACTTATGTCATATGCAATGTCAAGATATACGATCAAGTGATCAACGATTTCATAGCTAAAGGGCCACCAGGTGGCATTAATTCATGCTTTGGCTCCAATCTCGGGGGCTGCACCGTTCGAGGAAGGCAATCTTCTAGAAGGCCCAACCCCTGCTTCCAGAAGCTCTAAGGAACAAATAAGGAACAAATCAATGCTGCCATGCACCACTGCACAGGCCGCTCGGAATCTTATTTTATCTCTCATGGTTACCCCCTCCTTCCCCCCTTTTCTAGAAACACATGCACCCTTGGTCAGGGCCCTTGGGAAGTGCATGCCTAGTCCTGATCCGTGTCATTTCCATGCACGACTTGGGTTGTTTAGCTTCTTTTTCAAAATTGGTACGACTCAATCGTCGATGGGCTGTTCCATTTCGCTGCCCTCCCCTTCCTCACACGAGCCCTTCGCGGAGGCTAATCCTCCACTCGAAACATACCCTCCCCAACTTGTCCTAATATGGACTTTACGACACACCCACCCCCTCTCGCCCTCACTCACTCAGATTTGAGTTGAGTTGAATTGAGAACCAAAGTAAATTCAAATCGAAGCGAGGCGAGGCGAAGCTAAGGTGATCGATTGCATGTCCCAAGTTTTGTATTTACTCGTAGCGAGCTCTCTCGGAGAATATCGTGGCCCCTGCCACTTTATCTGAGTCTGTATCTTCTTTCTCCATGGTCCTCCTGCAGGAGCCTGCACCATCAATCAGGCGAAAATGCTCAGCCTCGTGGGTTTGTTTCATAGAAGTTAGGACGAGCTAATAAGCACTGTAAGCAAAAGGCAAAACAGGACTGTCTTGTAACAAAATAGCCTCGGCGGCCGGCGGCCCTGAGCCAGCAAATGACCGAGATGCTGAGCTAAAGATTTGGGTAGGGGACTGCATGATGAGATCTTGATGGTTTGTAGATAATTTACTGCACGAAGACGATGCCATGCATGTATGCCATTCTGCCTGATCCAGTCGAGAATGGGATTGGTCTGAACACGGAACGCAGTGAGGACTCTGCGTCTGCGCTTCTTCAATTGCGATGCTTTTGGGCGGGAGAGCAGCCGGTAAATCCCTCAGCATGGACCGCACTCTGCACACACCGCTATCTTCGGTCCGAACTTGGCTATAAATGTGAGTGATAAACCAACGCTGGACGAGTGTTAGCAACAGATCAACAGCAGTAGCGAGCAGCCTTGTTTTTAGACAGTTCGAATTGGGACCTGAAACATGCCCTTCACTTCCAGACTCACCAGACTTGCCCGTTGTAGCAGTTCGAGACGCCTATCCTGTCCTGTCTTGCCCTACCTCGCTGAGACAGGACTTCGGCGGCTTCACCAAGGAAAGTCGTTGGGCTACATTGTTGTTTATCTGGCAAACTGAAAGCTGATCTTGCATATGATGAACAATTACTTATCGTGCCGCACAATTTCGGTGACGACTAGAACCGGCACCGATAGCCAGGAAATGGGAAATTAGGTTGACTGATAATCAATCCTTCTACAGAATATGGACCTTACTCCATCCAGGAGTATTTGCAGATATGGAGATAAACCCACCCAGGGTCTCCAATATTGGCCATTGCTGATGATAGGCGTAAGCTGGGCCAATTGGTATTTCTGTTCTTGGATGGATATACTTATTGGATCACCACCTCTGTCTCAGAAATCCACGGCACAACTTCACAAGTCAGGTGGCTGCATGGGAAAGGCACAGCGGGTTTACAGAGAATCCGACTCGTTAGTCGCGGGGAAGAAACTGAGATGTTCCAGCCATGGAATCCAACCTGTAAGCAGGAACGCAGTTTGTAGACGCTGTGCATGTTAGTGTGGTGCATAACGCGAGGTTTGCGAGACTCATGGCTGGCGAGTGGTCGAGAACAGTCAGCATTTGGCTTGCACGAGGCCGCGAGGTCCGTGCTGTACATTAAATTTGCAGAACAGAACGAATGGAACAAAAGCATAACAGAACGGCATATCAAATGGCTTGATGGCAATCGAGGTGATGGTATGATGATTGCTTTTTCTCCATTTCACCAGGCGCATCTGCTGTGCCAACCCACACCTCGCTCGCCTCCTTGCTTCTCTTTTGCCGCTGGCGCTGCAGCTGCTATTGCTGCTATTGCTGCTCTCCCTCAATTATTGAGCTCAGACCCGAAGGGTATCACAGCGCCGTTCCCAGCAGCACCCTCCCCCCACCGGAACGTGGCCCCCTGGCCAATTCGTCAGATCTAATTCCGTTCCGTCCTCATGGCATTGGATTTGCTGGGTAAACAAGGGGGGAGGGGTGGGACGGCATGGCCTGGGTGGTCCATCTTGGTCGTCCCGAGTCCGAGTTTTAGTCCCAAATCATTTGCTTCCTTTTCTCACGCACACGCAGCTACTTCTTTGGATAATGAGGTGTTGATAAGCTGATAATACCTTGTTGTCGTTACTTTTGCTTTTGATTTCGCACTTGCACCAGCATTTGCCTCACAGCCCTGCCAGATATTGTTCTTTCTTCAGCGACCGGGGAGTTGAGGCACGCTCGGCACTGACTCCTGGAAGTGAAGTGTCCAAGCGGAGCGGACCATACTTCGTAGGCTGGCTGTGTGTGGCTGTCCGATTCGCCCACTGCTCCTGTCCTGCTTTCCTGCAGGAGAGATTATTATTGCTGGCCTTCTTTGACACCTCGACCTGACGGTCCATGGACCGGAAAGTGGAGAATGAGACGGCTTCCAGTAGTCGCGGGTGTGCGATCTAATCGGGGCATTCGCCGGGCGGCCTCTTTTCCTCTGTCGTCGTCGCCCCTCGCCCAGCCGCCTTCATCCAAACACTGGCTGTCACTTGCTTTCATGTGAGTGAGTTGGGGTGAGGGAGCGTAGTAGTAGGTAGTGTCATTTTCACAAGTACCGTCTTTTTAGGGCGAACGTGAATCGCGAAGTTCTTCCCCTCCCGCGATAGTTCCTGCCCAACAGCCACAAAGGCGAAAGTTGGCTGTTAGTGCGATTCAGGAGACCTCAACCGACCGTGTCTTGTCGGCGACCGGATGTGATCTGATCTGATCTGATCTGGCAAAATCTTGGGGTTTATTGAGGGTGGTGGACGGCAGGCGAGTTGATGACACGGACTAAGTGGATGCAGACAATATAAAGCTGGATCGACGATGACATCCTCTTGGCCCTCTCCTCTTTGCTCTTTGATGACTTCTTTTTTCTCCTGCGAAATCAAAGGGGAAGATGCGAGTGGGTGTGGCCACGGCCCGTGTCCGTGTCCACAGCTTTGGCGTCCATCAGAAACCTTCTAGCGGCCTTCTAGCGACCTTCTAGAAGGACTCTAGAAGCTGGGAACTGAGCCAAGCAGGGTGGGTCAGGGTCAAGGGTCGCTCAAGGGGAAGTGGGTGTGGGCGTGGAGGAGGGACGGCTTCATTAGAGAGAGGAGGAGAAGTGAAGAGACCGACTTGGAGGCGTGAACGTTTCAGCTGCCATGCTCTGCCATGCTCTACTTTCAAGCAGTCGAAGAAGCACTATTGCCACACTTGCCATTACGTTGGCATACCTACCTACCTATTGTTAACGCTTTCGTGGGGCCCTTGAAAGGTGACGGTAGAGGAAGGTCGCTAGCATTGTTGTTGTTGTTATGATTTCGCTGCGAGGGCCCACAGGCATAACCAGGTCATTTCGATTCCTTCTCGAAGCAGGCGAAGAACAAGCTAGACGGATAAATCACCCGCATTGGTCCACAGAAGCTCGTTCAAACGCAATGAGGAGTGGCGGACGGGAAACGAACTACTGCAAGTCAGTTACAGTGCTGCCATATCAAACTTTCTTCGGTGATGACGATGCCCGGATTGCAATGCGATATGGTCTGCAGTCTGCAGTCTTTCATTTCCCCCATCCCCAGCTTTGCTGCAATGCTACCCTACTCAGGTAATCTCGGACATTGTGGGAATCAAGAGATCTTGAACCCTGGTCCGAATCTAGTTGTTTGTATGTTTTGGTTGTTCTATTTTCGGATCCGTTGCATTTGTATTGTTGCAGGTGTCAGAACCGTGTTATGAAGTTGGTTCTTATTTACCTGGGGTTCGGTTGAATGGAGCGAAATGAAGCATGAGACATATCGTTTGGCAGGGCTTGTGCAAGCCGCAGCGGCGCAAGACATCCCATCACAGATGAGCTTTTCGATGTTGATCTCATGTGGTTCAGATGCTGGTCCTGCGCCCCTGCATGTACCTTTGTACCTCCGCCCCTCGTCATACCCAATCACTATTCCGATCCGGTAGCTTACCTTATGTCAACGAGCAGCCCCCAGGTCTGCTCAAGTTTCTATTCCTGCTGGTTCCACTCGTCTCTGTCTCCTCTTGTATTTGTTACTGTACGAGCGAGTACGCTCGGGCGATGGGCAGGCATCCAGCTTCTGGAAAGGTAGTCGACAATCCGCGGCAAGATTAGGAGTTCCCTGCAAGCCCTAGTTTCATCTTTTGGCTGCCGAGCACGGTCAGCGTTTCGACCACACCACGCCACGAGGAGACCAGTCCACAGCACTTATTGAAGATCTATTATTTCGCATCGCAAGGAACAACCTGGACCAACTGAACCCTGACTCGTCGTGCTGCCATGATGGGTGGCTGGCCAGCTGCTTGACAGGTGCTTGGCGGCTGTGTCTTGCTAGAACGTTCCTACATTAGTTCTATGGACTAACTTCTTCACGACTTCCATGCATATTGGCTGTTTTTTCGGGGACGGGAAAACTCGTGGCACGACTCTCTACTTTTCGGCCGAACTGGAAGATGCCGAAGAGACTTGTATTGATGTGAATATATCTGCATTTGCTAGTTTCTCGGGATAGGTCCCCGCGGACCGCTTCTTCAGCCCAACACCGAACCGTTGCCACCCCATATTCGATGGAACTGTTGGTTTCTCTCAATGCAAGCAAGGTCAGCTCGTGTCTAGTCAGTCGATCATCACTTCCAGGGACTTTCCTTCCATGCTCCATCTGGTCATGAGTCGGCCCATTCGCAACTAACACCATGGTTAGGGTTCATCCTGAAGACGCTCCTTGTCCTTGTCGCGAGTTGTCTCAAGAGTCCCTGCATCTCCCAGGACAGGCAGGACCACTTTCCGCGCTTGCCAGAGTACTGCCTGTGCATGAGGGGGAGATGGCCCGCTTTGATTTGCATTTCCTTCTAGAAGAAGTCATGGAAGAAGTTTGATTTCGGCCCTGGCCCCAGTACTGACAGTCATGCCATATCTCCCTCTCGTGAGGCTGAGCCGCCGTCTAGCCTCCCCCTCCCCCATCTGCTTCTCATCTCGAAGGAAATGCATTGCGAACTTGTAGCTGCGTTGGGCAGCAAAAGAAAAGTGCTAGTCCAAACTCTATCTTGAGGTGCAGCTTTGTAAATTTCCATGAACAGCTCCATCGTCCCTCCTCTATCTTACGCGTGGCGCATTGGGGAAAGTGGCTTGACCCACTGATCCTCGCCCATGCATACAGTATTGTTTGTTATTGGCTTCTCATGACCAATAGTCCTTGCCGACGAGTCCGATCCTCTTACTCCAGATTTCCTAAACGGTCGAGCCGCAGGGCTGTCTCAATATCGAATGAGAACCTCGAGATGAAGTCATCACACCGTTACGAGATATCTCGCATTCCGTTCAATGGTTCGGATCAATCTTGTCGATTGAGGTTCCTTCCAATTTCACACCACTGCAAAATATATTCCTAGTGGAATTTCATATTCCCCTAAAACCACCAGCTAGCAGCTAAGTACTTCTCTAGGGATCAGTTGGAACCCGAACTTTTACAGTAGCGCGCATGCGAGCGTCTGGCTCGGCACATTTCAAGGACCTTCCCCGTTCGAGCTATCGACGGCTCGAATTCTCGAACTTCTCGAAGATGACATGGAACTGCATCATTTCAGCCTTTCGATCTCAGCCGCCGTTTCCAATTTGACTCTGCGATTGAGTTTCTATGGAAGTGCACTAGAAGCAGCACACTAGCTAGCTCTTGGTAGACTCGCAAGATGCGAATCAGGAAAACCCCAGGCTGGCCTGTTATGCTCTGAACATAACGTCGTCGAGTCTCAACCTCACGTTTCCCAAACACGCGAAGAAAGACTTCCATTCTTTCCTGCCCCAAACCTGCTCACGTCGGAGCCCGTCTTGTCAAGCTATTTTCAACGATTACGATCCCATCATCCAGCTCACTGGGACTTCCCAGCCCCTCGCATCTTCTTTTCCTGCCCCCTCGTTCCATGCACCCGGCAACTCCCTGCATCTGCCACCAAAGTTAAACTGATGAAGCCGCGTTGTCCCCCCGCCCCAGAATACTCAAGAGCCAAAACTCCGACAAACAAGCGCTGCATTGTCTCTCCTCTGGCTGGCGCTACCGCTGATCTCCCGGCCGGGTTCAACATGCGTCCTCTGACGATGCGTCTGGAAGATGCATAACGGCAAGCTTCCGGTTCATCAGGAAACACATCCAGTACCCATCGGTACCTGGGCACAACATGGATATCTCCTGCTGTCAGTTTTATGCACTGCCTAACAGACAGATAGTGTCTGTTAAGTTTCCACGTCGGTGCCTCAAATGAGTGATGACCAGCATGGAACTTGACTCGTAGGAGTGATGAATGCGAAGTATGATCCTTGTTTGCTCCATGGCAAGTCCGCAACACCGATCATTCCGAGACTGGTTCCAAATAAGTCTCCCTCGTCCTCTCGTCATGCGTTTGAAGCTACAAGTAGGCGGGAGCCAAAATATGGGATGAAACTAGAGCGGGTGGGCACATGGAATGCATAGTCAAAGTTTAAAAAAAAAAAAACGCCTCCCCATCCGTAAATCAGCGAATCAAGTACTAAGAAGAGCTTTAGAGTTGGCATGCAGGAACAGAGGAGCAGCTACAGTAAATACCTAGCTGTCCCTAAATTCGGCATTGCAAATATCCGCTCTCTTTACCCCAACCTTAAGCTCCTACTGGCGTGAACACTTGCATACTTGCTACCTAGCAGCAAGCCACTGCTGATTAACTTTACTTCCCGCTCCCCATTTCTGTTTAATCTCCGTTGCTACTTTAGCAGAAATATCATTGTGGAGAAATCTAGCTTCCTTTCCTCGTCGTTCCTCTATTGTGCCGCTCACACCCAACCTCGATATCTTCACGAGCTAATGAACTCATACTGTCACTTCCCGTCTTTCACGAAGTCGATTCGACGCAAAGCGGCCCAAATCTAAGGCTTCTCTCTATTTCCTGGCCAAAGTAGTTTCCCGGGATGATTCCGGCACATTTCACTAACATCTACTGTTCCATTAACTGGTGCCCAAAGGAGACGCAGGAAATACCGAATCATCAAACGCAACACGGCAGCTTAAAGAAATTGCAATGATTACTGCCTAAATTTCGGAGCGGAGAACCAGTGTTCCGCCAGCCTCGATATTTGTTCTTTGTTTACTCAACATCCGACCTACTCCTCGGGGAGGACAAGCAGCCCATCATTGAAGTCTAATCAGTCGCCATGTCAGACCGAAGATTTACCTTTGAGCTCGAGAGATGGTAGCCTGGGCATGAGCCCCATCTCATGTGCCTCCCTTTACCCCGCATAAACAATGTTTAACAATCACAATCAAGAAGCTAGGCCTGAAGCTCCCCATCCAACAACGTCGCAAAAAACTCAAACCAAATATCAATGCATCAACAAGTAAGCGAAAACTATGCTCAATCTACGCAGTGATAAAACCCTGTTTTCACACAAGCCATCGAGATAATTTCAGGTGAAAAACCCAAGTTATGCATAAGCTCGATCTTCCCTCCGGTCTCCTTGTTTACTTTTCAACCCTGTCCGCATCCGCTCTGGATCTTGCAGAAAGACAATGGTAAATTCATTTGAACCCCTACACATCCTCCATTCCCTCGATTCTTCACGCTGTCCTTAATCAGTGGTGATTAAATCCTAGATCAACATTCTTGGGCGCTCCGTTGCGTTGGGCATCCAGATCAACCACCCCAAAACTCGGTTGCATACAGTAGATAGTTCAGCGTCTTCAGATTATCATCTAACAGAGCTCCCCACATCATGCATCTCCTTCAAGCCACTGCATTACTGTCTCAGGGCGGGAAGGGATGCAAACAGACTGGCGCTAATGTACCCCGTACTGTACAGTTCAATGGCATCCTAGTTCACCCCACATTGTGGAGTGGAGTAGTTGTTTTGTCATTCCGTTCTGATTCCGTTCTTGGTCTTTTCTATTTCGGACTCGGGTTGAACGTGTTTCGGTACGAAAAACGCCTTCAGAGAGCATCATGAGCCAGAACGCGTTCGCAGCCCGGCACTGGTTCCCGAATCCTGAAGGAACAACGCTAGGCTTGCAGGCCGATGTGAGAGTATCCAATCCAGCTTATCCTGATTTCGTAAACGTCCTTGCTTGGGGGGAACCGCTCTTCGGGACGAAGTGTGATCCCCGGTCTTCCATATCTCGCAACCGATTTTCTTTTTGAAAGGACCACAGTCAAGAATTCCTCCCCAGACAGAGAGGAACTGTCCGTCCCTATCGCTCTTTAAATAATAAGTTGAGATGATAGCCTGTTAAATTAAAAAGAACTCAACATCGCTTGACCCTACAGTTCTAGGGGCTAACTAATGTGCCGTCTAGGAGAGATCCGTTGTGGCAGGAAGGATGTGAGATAACTCCTCCTTTCTCTACTTGAAATGGACATATGAGTTACTGTATTGAATTTAGATTAATGTAAAATTGGATTTCCTTGTACGAAATACCGTAGGAGTTTTCTATTGATTGGTGTCGTGTTGAACTCGTACAAGAGAATGTAAGAATATATCCAACATCGCCAGGAGAGAAGGGAGGATTCGCCACCAAGCTACATGCTTCTGTGAACGGTCAATATTGCTCCTAAAACCAGATTGTAATATATTTCTATTTTCTGCTGTCCGTTGTTAAAATTCTCCCAAGTAGAGCATCATCTTGTTTACCATGGCCAGTACCGCGTTCAATGCTTGAGGTTGGAAGTAGAGAGGGACAGCAGCAACACACCAAGCTATTATATTCTCCAGCCTTACAACACTAGCGCGCAGACATGAGCATACGTCGGAAAGGCCGCTTAACATATAGGAGTAATGACAGGAGCTAGATGGTGAAATGGGTGCAATTATTCAGACTCGGTTGGAGAGAGAATATGGGTTGATGAAGATTGAGGACTCGCAGCTCGAGATGCATGTACGTATGATCCCTTCCCAAAGACAAGGAAGAGTAAAAGAACACTGCATCGGCGTACTGTATCTTCTGACTTGGTGCATCGCCAGTCATATGTTCGTGTTGGCGGAAGAGGGAGAAGAGGAGCTTCGCCTCATGACTGTCTTGACAGCGATGAAGAACTCCACAGTAACATTATTATTATTTTCCCATATCACCTGCTTTCTTATACATAACGCTTGCTATTGGGCTAGTTCAATCGGCTGAAATCGAGGTTGGTTCTTCTTGATATACTTCTCTTTGTTGGAATGGCTAGGATAGTGGTTTGGGCCATGTCATCCGAGTTAGTCTCTGGCCAAATTTAATCTTGTTATATATATATATTTATATCTCCGTCTCAAAACTGGTCTCCAAATCATCTCGTAACTTTAGATAATTCGATTTTTGACAATAGTATATATCACGTCAAAACGATCGCAGCTAAGCGATGCTAGCTAAAGTGGGTATGTAATCTACACGCCTGTCTTTTCTTTCCCATGCGAACCAAAATGCTGATATCAAGGACGCATCCCGTCCGGATACCGCGGAGATCTAAAGACCTCTTTAGAATGTACTGTACAACTGCCAAAGGTATCTACATATAAGTGGTATCAACATATGAAGCCTTAGCCCAGGAAGCCCCCAAAATGGACTCGATAGTCACCGGTGCATCTAGCTGCTTCGCAAATGCTGCTCTGCCCTCCTTAGCAGCTCCAGCACCAGTGTTGCCGTACTCAGCCAGATATGACTGGTTAGTATTTGGTGTGGCAGCATTCCACTGCGACCATCCAACGGCGTTGACCACATTGCTGAGGTCCGAGTTCTGGAATACCACTCGGGCGAACGCCTTCCAGGGACGGCCAAGAACGGTCGATCCAACAGCAACGGCGCTGTCTCGTGCGGCGACAGTAGACTTATTGATCACGTACCAGGAATCGTTGGCCTCGGTGTCTCGGCCGGAAGCTGTGATGTAACCTTTGTCGAATGTGCGGATGTCGACACCTTCGAACCAGGCCTTGGCTCTTTGACCGAAGATAAAATCGACCACGCCTACAATGAAGCACTTGGCGTAGAGCTGGGTTCCGGTCTGGGCGAGAATCGTATCTTGGTAACCGACGAATGAACATCCGTAGTAGCCTTGGTTGGTTGCTTGAGCAGAGATGGCGAGGTTCTGGCCGTTGGTATTGGTGTGGCCAAAGTTATTTTCAATGTTGAGGTTGTAGAACTTGGAGTTTGGGGTCCAGTTTCTCACGGTTGCTGTGAGGTCATTGTTGGCGACTGTGTTGCGGGAGATGTTGTTGATGATGGTGACTTTGTTCGATTTGTAAGACCTTGAATCAGTGGTCTCGCCCAGGACCACAAGGGGAGACTTGAGCGCTTGGATGTAGACCTGCTCGTTGTATGTTCCGCCCATGATGAACAGGGTTTGAGCCGCTGTGGAGTTCATGTCGAGGGCATCTACGCCGGCTTGAACGGTCTTGAAGGATCCGGAAATGGAACCACTGGCATCAACGACAACGGCTCCTGCTGGAGGCTTTGTTTGGTCAACCGAACGGACGGTACCAGCAGTGTTGGTGGCTTTGACTTTCTTGTTGTGGGTTGGGCTAGAAGTCACAAGGCTGATTAACAGCGCTAAAGAAAGGAAGGAACGCATAGTGCGAAATATGTTCAAGAAAAAAAAGTGAAGTGGTAATGAGTGTGGAAACCAAAATTGGTGATGGCAAGGCGAAGTGATATCAACTGGGGCGGTGACTTTTATAGCCAAAAAGACCCCCTTAAAAATGACGCATGACTTGTAGCTAAGACGAATTTCAACATACTTTCTCGGTGCTTGCCAAGAGAGTGACGAATTAGTGAAGTTATTCCGAGTACCGTAGAGTAGACTTCTGCGCTCATCCTGTGGTTCTAATCAGAGCAAAATGCTCGGAGTCTAAACAAGTGGATTTTTCCGATGGCCGACCATTCTTGGAGATGAAATTATATAGATGAAACAGAACACTTGAGTGGTGGAATGAGATAAACATTATTTCGAGGTTTAAGTAGAGATGAAACCACGAATCATGACGGACACTGAATGCAGATCGCTTGGCTGGCAAGGATGGAGTGTGTGTTGAGTGTTTGCCAAGATGTGGATTGTTCCAAGACGGTGGAAATATAGTGCAAATATGTACAACATGCAAGTACGAAATCCCACCAGTAGAAAATCCGAGCCAGTTCTAACTTAAGACAGATAGCTTCGAAAGAATGTCATAACAATTGAGATGGATAATTGAGATGGCGACATGTGAATCAGGTATCGGACGGAAAGTACCTAGGTACGGACTGCGACTCGGAAAATTGGTGACTACAGGCGCAGATCCCGCTACCGGTACTGGGGTAAACGCGGCATTGTGCGGGGAAGCGGCTTCGTCTGAGGTAAACACAACCTTTCTTGGCAGATTCTCATTGATAGCCTCTGCTTTACAGGATAAACTCATAGGGCAATGCAGAGAGGAACCTGTACAAAACACTCTATGGGCGACTGGAACAGACCATCTGTTAAGCATAGATGTCGAACTTGCTGAAAATCGCAATGCTACGGCAGGATTTTCTTTCCTTCTTTCTCTTTTTGAGGTTGAACCTTAAGGACATTGCATTGAGGTCTAATTACGAGTCCTCGCGACAAGCGTCGTAGAGACACGAACGGGTCCGGATGCGCGGATCCAATAGAAGCATCTCGGAATTCAGGTGCTCGTAGAATTGTTCAATGATAACGAGAGGCTAAGGTAAAATGGAGCCACAAATGAGAATCGGACTCTTGCTGGGGACTGAAGAGATGGTGCCCGCCTGGGCTTCAAAGCTTGTACTTGGATGCTCAAAAGCCGAGATTTGCGAAGGCCTGTTAAAAAACTATGTGTTGCAATTTCTTAGGATATTGAAAGTATAGCTGTCCAAGGCTCAGCCCAGCCGTACCGTCTTCCAGATCCGCATGCACTCTTGCAAATCCATTCCCAGCGACCCATGAGCTGCGGTCACCGAAACCTTGATCACAGCGAGTAACAAGCTCGCATTTGCAAACATAACCTGGCTCTCTTTCAAAGCCAAATACTCGGCCTTTCGAAGCCCTCCGTTGTCGACAAAAGCTTGCCAGGAATCCAAGGTTTGAGTTAAATCTCGTGCAAAGACTTGCTCGTTCACCATCCGCCACAGCAATATTTCTACACATCGCTTCAAATCGTGGCTCGCATCTACGTGGCCTTCCTTCTTGAGCCACCGTAAGTTGTGCTCTGCAACTAGTTTGTTGTCCCATTTTGGACTTTGAATCGCTTCGATCATTCGAGTCTCGGCTCTCTGAGCGTCTCGCCGTCTGGTAGCGTTCAGCCCATCAATCCACTCATCATGCTCCTTGCTAACCCTCTGGTGGAATGCCTTGGACTTTTCCGCAGGTGGCAGCTGCATTTCTCTCATCATAGCCTTGGACTGCTCTCTCGATCTACGTATCTGAGCCTCCCGTTGTTCCTCTTCGTCATTGTATTTCGTTGCCCATTCTGGAGTAGCTGATTCCTCAACGACGCCTAATAACACAAGAATACCGCAAGGTAGCGTGTCTTTCTTTGCAAAAGCGAGTATCTCGGCAGGAATCTTGTAGTTCCAAAGTATTGTCTGGGAGGAAGTGCTGAGCGCAGTGAGACCGCTTGCGAACCACACGCCAACTGTGTTGACATTGGTTTCATCGACTTCAAGGTGGTCAATCTCTAGGGGATCAAAAAGCAGTGGATCGAGATCTTCTGGCGTGGCTGTGACAAGGCCATGGACACCAACTTGGCATCGTATTGTAGGTACGAAATCTTCAGTTGGGGGGATGTATTTCTTCATAGAACCAGTTTCGGTACGTGGTGACGATCCTGATACAAGCGCTTCGTTCCTGAGCTTCCAATCATCGGCGTCTTCAACAGCTTTCTGCTCTTGGCTCGTACGCTCTTCAGCATCTTTGCTATCTGTCTCAAGCGAAATCTCAACTTTCGTTTCCGTGCTTGCCGCTTCTTCGACTTCTTTTCTACCACTGCTCTGCTCTCCAACAAGTGCCTTCGCTGAACTTGTCCCTCGGAGTCTGACCCAGTATGGTGGGAGTGAGGCAGGGTTCCTCATACCCCAGTTAGATGACCATCTCACGGCCAATGACAACTTCCCGTCAGAGTCGTCCAGAGGAGCTATCGTCAAGACAGCTTCATGTCGGTCTGGAGAAAGAAGAAGGGGTGTGCCCGTTGGAACCCACAGCCCACTGCCTCTTAGCATCCGAAAGCCAGAGGGGTCTGGCACAGCCCCAAGGTCGAGAAGAAACGAGAGAAGCTCCTCAAAGCCTATCTCTGCTTGAGGTTGTCGAAGCTGGTCTGAATAGTCAATCCTCTGGGTTTTGGTCCCGGTATTATGTCTTTTCCACTAGAACTGATAGTCAGCAACAGTTTGGGTACTTCGGCGTAGCTGCAAAGGAAAATATTGATGGGGCCCGTTTACGTTGAAAGTAGTGTATGTGCCGCCCGGAATATGGCTTGGAAAATCGGACAGCCTCCAATATTCATGACGCTGCTCTTCTCGATGCAACGGAGCTATCGTGTAACGCGGAAGTTCAATCTCAATGACATGATTGATGACATCTCCTCGAGCTATTCCTGCCAGACGTCCATGTCGAAGCATCCGCCTTACTTTGGCCAGAGTCGCAAGCGTCGTAATGGTATTGTAAATGATTGGCAACACTCCCAGAACAGCCAACGGAACACCAATATAAGTGATAATATCAGGCCCAGAAACCATGTTTTGACTTGTACTCATCACCCTGCCAGCTTGGCATCGTGATCTCGAAGGCCAGAGGGATGGTATTGGTGATTATTGACAACTAGCAACACAAACTGACAGGCTAAATGAATTATAGATGAAGCTCGAGAAAAAAAGAACAGGGGAAATGCAGATACAGAAAATAACAACAGGTGCTGAGCACAGGGCACTTCAGCCGCAAATTGGCTGAATGGGGAAAAGGTTCCCCTGAAAATCCGGGGGCGTCTAGATTAAACGCGGAGTCAAACGCGTTTGGCAGCGCAGATTGAAGATCTAGAACAGCTCTGTGCCGAACGTGAGCGTGAGCACACGGATGGATCATCTTTTCTTGTCCCCAGGTGTATTATTTATTTTCTGGCGTTGATGCATATCTAAAATCCTTTAAAAAGCGGCCGTACGTTCGAACCACAAGGGCACTCGCTTGGAGCTTCATAAGCTTGCTCGGAAGGATTGGCCCGCCGAGGAAAGAAGAGATCAGCAAGAGCCTCGCAGCGCGCCGAGAGCCTTCTCGTCCCATTTCTTCATTCCTCTTCACCCAATTCAATCGCACTCATTCGTATTCTTTCTTTCCCAGCAGCGAAACATGAGTGAACGATGATGCATCGCCTCGTCCTTTTCTCCTTCTTCGTCGCAAGCACCCTCGCTCAATATCCGCCGTCAGCACTCAACCTGACGACCATCAAATCCCCTGTCGACGGAAATATCACGATCTCTTACAAGTCTCCACCGGCAGGCACCTGCGAAACCGCCTTTCCAACACAGCAGCAGTACACAGGATGGGTCCACATACCCGGGAGCTATCCAACGAATACATTCTTTTGGTTCATAGGTGCAAGAGACCCAACGGATCAGCTCACAGTATGGTTGAACGGAGGACCTGGGTCGAGCTCCATGATCGGTCTCTTCAATGAGAATGGTCCCTGCGAAGTAGTCGAGCTGGGCCTGGGAGAATTGGGGACAAAGGTTAGGGATTGGGGTTGGGATCGTGGTTCGAACATGTTGTTTATTGATCAGGTATGGGGAAGCTATTTTCTTTGCACATCTAGGGCTCTGGAGTTATGTGGGATTGTTGGATTTGCCCAAACCTCTACATAGTGTTTCCGGGGGGTTTGAAAGCTTGGATAAAGCTTGCTATGATCTGCTTGCCCGATTCCCTTCTTATGACAGCTCGATTCGATCCTCAATTACGCAGCTACTTCTCGTATATGGCCCCCTACTAATATGTTGCAGCCAAATCAAGTCGGCTTTTCCTACGATACACCTACGAATGGATCCATTGATCTGCTTACTTCCGACTTATACACACCTCCACAGGTTATTCCGAATTCCCAACCTGCAACGACGTTCATGAATGGGACTTTCAGCTCTCTGAATGTCAACAATACGGCAAATACCACGGAAATCGCTGGAATGGTTATATGGCACATGCTTCAGGGATTCCTGGGCGCCTTTCCGGAATATGGGCCGAATAGTAGTACGACAATGGGTGTCCATCTATTCGCCGAAAGCTATGGTGGAAAATATGGCCCTGCGTTTGCTAGCATCTGGGAAGAACAAAACCGGCGGCGGTCAAATGGGACTCTCTCTAGGAGCGGAACTATTGAGATCAAGCTTGCATCTCTCGGAATCGTTAATGGCTGTGTGGACGACCTGATCCAAGCTCCTTTTTATCCGGCGATGGCTGTCAACAACAGTTATGGCTTGTCCGCAATCAACCCAACTCGAGCAAGACTTGCCAGCGCCAGCTTCTCCTCTGAAGGAGGGTGTGCAGATCTTATCAGACAATGTCGGACAGCTGTCAATAGTCAGGACCCTGACAATGAAGGAGATGTATCAGTCGTTAACAGTATTTGCTCTCAAGCGTACAGCACCTGCTCCGCCAACGTAATAGAGCCCTATTTCGATTCTGGACGGAGTATATACGACATTGCTCACTACATACCCGATCCCTTTCCTCCCAGCACATATCTGGAATACTTGAATACGGGATCAGTCCTAGCTGCCATTGGATCGCCTGTCAACTTCACCCAAACAAATCGACAGGTTGTTGCTGCTTTTACCTCAACGGGAGACTATGAACGTATGACCTTGGTTCCAGAAATCGCCAAGCTCCTGAATGCCGGGATCCGGGTCGGGTTCATGTATGGTGACAGAGATTACATCTGTAACTGGCTTGGAGGAGAAGCTATCTCCCTTGCTGTAGCCGCAGCAACATCACCAGCATACGCCTCGATTTTCCCAGAGTCCGGATATGCACCTATCATCGTCAATACTTCATACATCGGCGGTGTTGTCCGCCAGTATGGAAACCTATCTTTCAGTCGAATCTACGACGCTGGACATAGCGTTCCAGCATACCAACCAGAGACTGCCTTCCAAGTCTTTGCGCGGATTATGAGTGGCACATCTGTCTCAACAGGAGAGATAATCAACCCCTCTTTGTACAACACCACGGGTCCACTGAATGCAACCCACACAGCTTCTCTTCCATCCTCACCCTCGGCCACTTGCTGGCAGCGCAACATTCCCGAAACATGCAATGGGGACCAGAAGCAGCAGATTGTCAACGGGGAGGGTGTAATAATTAATGGTATTTTGTACGATGAGACATCGGATTGGAGCTCTGCTGCCTCCTCGTCATCATCTTCGACATCATCTCACACGACGGGTAGTGTGACAGTGACGACCACGACGCAAATCCTGACTGGTTTCTTCACAGCCACTGCTACACCCAGTCCGACAAAGTCATTTGGAGTTATGTCCTCACAACTCGACGGAAAATTACTGGCACTACCGGCTTTGGGGTTGCTTGTCGTCTCGCTAGTCTTTTGAACGGACCGACACCAATCAACAACTTTCTTAGAATGGACAGCCCCAACGAAGCAGCTGTCCAGACTAGACCATACGAACTGGCAAAGTACGCGAGATACTCATGTTGAGGTCATAGATAGACGGCAACGGCACACGGAAAACGAAAGTACTTTTCTTTTTATCTCTGCACTATACCGCGGCGAAACCCACCAGCACTGGAAACGAAAGGAAATGGATACATGGGCATTACGGCGTTGCAGCTCGAGCTACCTTTCGTGTTACAATGACATTTTGATTTGATTGAAATTTGTATCAATCATCAGGAGGAGAGCCCCGAAGGGAGGTCTACATTTCCGTTCTGTACATACGTACATGGATATTGCACAACTTTGGTCTCCGGATCCGGACAGGACAGGATACGACGCATGGGAATGAATGAAAAAGATGGGAGGGGAAGTAATGGTGGTAACCAAGCAGGTAATCACCGGAGATTTTTGGCAGTTGGGAAAATAAATAAATAGGTAGAGGGATATCTTGTATAAGTATGCATGTATGGTAAAACGACACGAAGAAGTTAAAGAAAGGCAAGGCAAGTTAGTGGAAGGAAAAAATAAGGGATGAGTGGATGGAGATGTATATGTTTGACAAAGGCGAATACAATTTAGAATGGATTGTATTACTTCTATCGAGACATAATTTCATACTTTCTATAAACTGGCGGTGGTCATGAAGGAGACAGGCATGTTGTCGATGACTGACGGCAGTCTCGGGTTTGCTGGCGTGGCTAGCTGGGCTAGCTCAGCTGTGAAATTTGAGTGTGAAGAGATTTTCAATAGACATGTTTTTGTGCCTGTTATTAGATGTTGCAAAACTCGGGAAGGCTGTGTTGCTGAGGATGGCTTGTGTACGGCGGTGTCGATTGAAGAAAGGTTCGAGTCTCTATGTTTGGATCTACTGTGCAAATTCGGACTGGAGTTGGGTGACAATGGCAGGAAGATATGAGAAAAGATACGAGAACAAATAGGATGAACAAGAGTCACTTTGCATGGTTGGGAAGTTGTGTGTTTGGAAAGAGTTCGTCTGATTTCATTTGTATTACAGAGTTGCTTCCCGCAGTAGTTTCACCCGACTGCAGTCTGCGAACCCTCTACTACCAACTCTAACCTCCCAAGAATTTCAACAAAGGCATTCCAGGTCTTCGATAAGGAACCCTTTGATAGAAGTTAGTAACACTTCTAGAAACTTGGTTCCAATGTGAGATGTTTGCGAGAAAATATCAGATCTACAGCCCTGTCACAGGCATTCTCATCAATACCAACGTGTGGCTTTATGTTGACCGTCGTGATAATTGATCATCATGTAAAAGAGGTGTATGTATGTGTTGTGGAAGATGAGGGAGAGCAACGGAGCAAGAGCATACCTGAGTGTCCATGTGGAAAGAGAAATGAGTCAAGTGCCGATATTACTCGGCACCTTCTCTCAACTAAGCTTGGACATGAATGGAGTCTGTGATGTACGTCAGCGGTGTTTCGGCATTGGTACGACAGTGCAAGAACACAAGTTGGGCATATTCAGTTAAGACAGACTCGTCACTGCCCGGAGGCTTGGACATATGCTTGTCATTTGTCGGTCGAAGTCATCATTATGCTTGAGGTCTGTCGCTGAAAGAGATGTTGAGCTTACCCGATGAATTGAGGCAGGGAGGACTGTCGAGGGTCCAGTGAAGGATTCAATCCAATCCCTCTGCTATCAAGTGGTCGACAATAGGATGTTCCATCGAGGCGGTCCCCGAAGTAGTGATGTTGTTGACATGGTGACCTGGAAGTTTGAATGTAAGCTTATGCCATCAAAGCTACACAATACACAAGAGGATGTTCCAAGAAAAAGATCAGTTGGCATGAATGGTTTAATTTGATTTGTGTCAACATCGGTTACCCGGATCAGACTCGTCATCTAAAATGCTCATCATAAAATGGAAGTGAAAGTTGAAGAATTGTATCGTGTGACCTACCAGAAATCCGAAAAACCACAATCAAAAGACCCCACAATTATTGAAGTTGTACGAGAACATTCTGAGTTCGAAGTAAGCAAGTGTCTTGCAAACTCGTCTTTGAAATGATCGTGCAGAGCGGCTGTAATCAGTGGGCGAGGTTTTCTAGGCCTGCCGCAAAGAGGCATCTCCTGTCATGAGCCAGCCCCGATCTTGTCGAGAACTGTCGGAGCCCAGTGCCAATTCATCATTTGACAGATGTGTGTGTAGGAAGGGATGTGAGGTGGTATGCCGTACCTTTGAAGGGAGTTGGGCTCGGTCCTGTAACTTTATACTGGTCAGCAAGGGGCTTCGGACGAGTCTGATTATGCAACGGTGAGAGTAGAATAGTGCTCAGATTTAGCCATTTGATTTCGACATGATATTTCAGTCGGTAATTTCCAGCGTGCAAAGCACGAATGTTCATCACAGCGAGTAGGTAATAGAAAGAAAGAAAAATGTGGGGAAGCTTACTAGTTGTGATGGGACCGAGGTCGCGATGCTGTGAATGCCTTGAATTGGCGTCACACGTTTGATGTAGGTAGTATCTGGGATCAATGTTAGCAGTGGTCAGTTACAGATGATGCTATTGACTGAGAAGCATTGCTTATAGTTCAGACTGACGTGTTACAAAAGTTTCATGTCCCTTGGGATCAAAGACTCTAGTTTGCGGTTGTATGTGTGTCATCACGTTGAGGAAGGGGGAGAAGAAGGGGCATTGTAGCTTACCATTGCTACACGTTGGAGAGCATTGGACGCTGCATGCGCGAGGTTGTGGTTGTTGTTCACATTGCTGCGAAGATAATAAGGAAGAAGAAAAGAGGTGAAGCTCAAGCTCGAAGAGGTTTTTGCAGTGCGTCAATCGCACTAGCCACAGCCGAGAAAATACTCAAACTAGCCCAAAAGGGCTAAGATGTTTGCTTCACCACGTGATCTCTACAAACACCTCACCCCGACCTCAGGCGGAAGAACATTTCTGCGGCTGTGGGAGGGGATCCGACATCTCCCGCACGTCTGAAGCACTTCGTCCATTTTCCAGACGTCGTGGTGAGTGATCCGGGAAGGAGACGGAATCATCGAAGGTCGGCCATCTTCCCGAGTAAGACAAGCCCAGTTTGGAGATAACCCGAGCAGCTTCATAAGGGATTGCTCTCATAGGCTTTGCCTGCTCTCGAGTTCCCTTGTTCCAGACCCGGATATGCATCTCGTGCTCTCTGCCAGGGCGCCCATTATCCTAGTGTTCCTTTGCCTCTTTCCCTCAGCCGGGAAATCCTCGTCTGTCCTTTGCCGCCATCCATTCCTCCTGTCCGCATGTTAGCGCGGGGCACTTCGCGGTCGTTATGCCGAGCAACGCGGGGCACGAAGGGAGGGATGTGGAGCAGAGCAGAGCAGAGCAGTTCAGAGCAGTTAGGAGCAGCTGGTCATAGGTAGGTAGGCGGTGGTGGATGGATGAGTTGGTACCTAGGTCATGACCGAATCGGCCTGGATGCTGAAAGCTGATCAATGATTTCACAGAATTACCTACTGCTTGGTTGGTACTGGTGGTGCTGGCCTGGTCCCAGCAAACACTGCCTGCCGTGGGTCATCGTGTGATGCTACTGTATGCCAGCCAACCTCTAAGCATTAATAAGAGAAGTCTATTTCCCTCCCCTCAATTTATCTCCACATCTCCTCTGTTCTTCTGTTACTCATATTACCCCCCGACTTCCTTTGTCGTCTCTCGTCGCTCGTCTCAAAGCTTCATCTCTGACCCCTCGGAACCCCTCCGTCTCGACCCGAGGTCCAACTTCAACCATCCCATAAAACGATCCTCAATTGAAATACTCTCCCTCCCTCTCCAATCCCTTTACTGTTTCCGTCTTTCCAAAACCACCTTCTACTTTCTCAACCCCCAAATCCTTCATCATGGCAACCAACGGCGGAATTCAGGAGGAGAAGATCAACACAGACATCATAACCCTCACTCGCTTTCTCACAGAAGAACAGTCGAAACACCCGGAAGCCACTGGAGATTTTACGTACGCCTGCAGTTGCTTCAATCCTACAATAGAAAGAAGACTGACAGAATACCAGACTACTCTGCCATGCCTTGCAATTTTCCTTCAAATCGATAGCCTACTACATCCGACGAGCAACCCTCATCAACCTCACAGGCCTCGCAGGCTCTAGCAACATAACAGGCGACGACCAGAAGAAACTCGATGTTATCGGCAACGACCTTTTCATAGCGGCCATGCGCTCGTCCGGGAAATGTGCCGTTCTCGTTTCCGAAGAAGAGGAGGAGGCCATATACTTCCCAGAACATAAGGGTGCGCGGTATGCAGTGGCATGTGATCCTATCGATGGGTCTTCCAACTTGGACGCTGGTGTGTCCGTTGGCACGATCTTCGGTATCCACAAGCTGCCAGAGGGGTCGAAGGGTACAAAGGAGGATCTGCTAAAGCCAGGAACCGAATTGGTCGCTGCTGGCTTCACCATGTACGGTGCCTCAGCCCAACTAGTCATCACGATGAAGGGCAGCACCGTCAATGGCTTCACAATGGATAACGCACTTGGAGAATTCATCCTCACGCATCCCGATATGAGGATGCCGAAATCAAGAGCCATCTACTCAGTCAACGAGGGTAACTCCTTGTACTGGGAAGATTCTACCAAGGCCTACTTCGACTCTTTGAAGTACCCCGCTCAGGAAGGAGGAAAGCCATACTCTGCGAGATACATCGGCAGTATGGTTGCTGACGCATACCGGACTTTACTCTACGGTGGAATCTTTGCCTACCCCGCGGACAAGAAGAGTCCAAAGGGAAAGCTAAGAATTCTGTACGAGTGTGCTCCTATGGCTATGGTGTTTGAGAATGGTAAGTGAACCCCTCAAAACATACCTAAGGAACCTTTTCTAACGTCATCTGCAGCTGGTGGACAAGCTTTGGACAGCAAAATGAACAGACTGATGGAAGTTGTACCCGCGCATATCCACGACAGATCAGGTATCTTCATGGGTAGCTACGACGAGATGGAGAAGGTCAAGTCATTCCACAAGTAAGCGAGTGTGCTCGGGGGGGAGTTGCTCGGGGGGATGGCAATAATTGCTTGGGTTGGTTTTGGATTTGGACTAGTCGGATATAGTAAGGTAGCAATCGGTTCCTCCAGGCTGTAATACATCACGAGGAGTACCCAGGAAATTATGAATCAGAGATGACAATCGCTAGCCATGATCCAATTTAAGTGAAATTCAAAGTTGCTTTCAGAGACTTGAGCCGACGTGCATGAGGTGATAGAACTGGGCAACTAAGAGAGATACAACTTTGATACGGAGCGGGGCGAGGGAATCCTCACAGCTCGTCAGAGCTTTCAAGATTGCCAAAATATGGCCACATTCCAAACTCAACCGGTTGATAACTGGCAGGTACTTGAGGACTGGTACACTAAGTGTAGCTGTACATTACTGCTACTTATTCCACCATGCATCCGCCATAACTTCTTCCATTGTTGCTCTCTTCGCTGGATCAAGATTCGTCATACGGGAAATAAATCTCTTCGTTTCAAAGTCAAGATCTGGTTGTTCCTCTTGCGGCCAATTCTCCAAGCGCTCAGTTTCACCTAAGCCCATTCCCTCAAGCGACTCCGCAAATTTCGTTATCCTCTCGGCCCAGATATCGTCATCGATGTGTGTTATAAGCTCTTGAGGAACTGGCCCAAAGTATGCGAGCAATATAATCATTAATGCTTCTCTATGCGGTGTACCTTGCTGATCAAGCTCCTGGAAGTTTGGATGCAGCTTTTCTTGGTTTGTTATCACAAATAGGCACTAAAAGAGGCATTTAGCGCGCACTTCTTGTCCAGCGCCAGCTTGCGGTACTTACGATGAGACCAGAAGCAAAGACGTCAGAAGGCTTCCCAATTCCTTGCCCCGTCAGCTGTTCGGGCCCGCACCACATGACATTCCCTATCATTCCTCCATTGGGTATCCGTAGGAGATCACCATCTTCTAGCTTCAACGAGCAGTCAAGATCACCCAATGCTGCTCTTTCTGGCTTGACCTGACCTTGCTCGTCCAAACTCCAATCCACGAAAACATTGTCAGGCTTCACATCTAGAAAGTGGTCTCGTTAGTAAACACTTTTTAAGTGCAACATTTCACTTCTGTGGGGCGTACCTATGTCGATCCAATTCTTGGCATGATAGTCTCTCAATGCCTCTCCTGTTTCTCGCAGTATCCATTTTCTGGAAGCAAGTGGGATGCTTTGATGCTTTCTTATCAACTGAAGCAAGTTGTCTTTGAACCATTCATAAACGAGAGTACGATCGCCTTCAATCAAGGTTGTTCTGGTAGTATTAGCCATCCGCCCATTTACCATCCATCCCTCAAACCCAAAAGCACTCGACTCCTTACGAATAACACAACCCAGCCCCCACCACAATCCAATCTACACATATTCACCGCCACCACTAACCTCACTAGAGCAAAGCTTTCAAACATTTCACCCCTATTTAAGCGAGGAGAAGCGCTTTTGGAGGGAAAATCATAATAAATGAAAAATAAACTAGATATACTGTATAACAGTATGTTCTGAAGACGTATTTTTTGTGCATATTTAGGACACGGCACCAATTAGTATCTGACAGAAAGTAGCATCTAATTATTTCAACATCAGAATCTTTCAAAAAAAAACCCCCCCTCGACATTTAAAACAAATTAAAACAACTTCTCCTAAATCAGGGAACATGTTTCATTTTCATCATGCAAAACACTGCGCGAAGTCAAACCTACTCGAAACAAAATCACGAGGCCATAAGCAAGCCACTTAAGACAGACTGGATGTTGGTTCCTGATATTCAATTTATGCATCCCGCACTCATATAATCATTACTCATTCGTACTCATCATTAAAAAGAGAGACAGAGAGAGAAACAGCAAGCAGAAAGCAATGACCACCAACGCCATCCACCCGTGAAACGATACAGGAAGAAGAAGAAGAAAACAAGAGAGCCGTGACTAATGGACTGGTGACCAACCACGACTCGCACTCCACCAACGCTACCCATCCAGAATATAAACACAAACTTGACCGTCAACTCATCCCCATTCATAGCCACATATCATCATTCACAGGCTTCTTCTGTCTCTCGCCCGCAAAGTCCAGCTTCATATCGATCTTTGGTGGTGGCGCCAACGCAGCAGATGCCTTTTTGGGGCTCTGCTTCGCTGGGCTCTTGGGCTCAACCGAAGGACCATTTCGTACGTCCCGAGTATCCCAGCCATCGTCCACAGCAGCTGCAACCCAGCATCTCAACCCAGCATGTACGCCACCATAAAATTTCTCCTTGCATAAGCGAAGGGTGCCTCCCAAGCACTTCTCCCAACCCGACACCAGCATCTGTTCGCGCAACGTGTTTCGTTCGGCTTGCGTAGGTAGGCATGATATGATACCGTTGATGAGATCGAGATGTGACGCCAGGTAGTTGGTAGCATCCCACTCGACTCCTCCAACATACGGAGCTGCTGGCACAGGTGGAAGTTCTTGAGGGAAGTGCCTGGCCATAAACACATGGTGTGGGTTCGAGCTGTCGAAGCTACTGTTCGACATCAAAGAGACGATAGTTGAGTTGCTCGTCTCGTACATGGTCTCGCTATCGTGGTGTCTTGCACCTGGGAGCGCAACGACATTCAAGTTGTGAAGGAAAATCCAGAAGACTTCCTTCGTCACATTGACTACTTCTTTGCACCAGACTCGATACGGACGAGGGCGTCGCATATCAAGGACAAACCCAACAGGTCGCTGTGACTCGTTTGGTTCTGGATCCCGAAGGTAGGAGAGGAGCGTCTTGGCGCGGTGAGCACGCTCGGAAATTGGGGCTGACTTCAAGTATGTAAACAACAACGAAGTGACGATATTGCGGGTCGTGAATTCGCTCGGTCCCTTCTTCTCCTCGTCAAAGATCATGTGCAAGAGCGCCGGAAAGAGGGTGTGTTGGATCTTGTCGAGATGGTGCAGAGCAAGAGCAGTAGTCGAAAGTGCCTTGAGGCAAAGCAGAACCTCGTGAAGCAAAGCATCCTCATGTTCCTCTCTATTGCAAAGTTAGCTCTGTCATAATATGAGTGATGTGATAAACGTACCTCCACTCAACCTCCATGGTCCTGTTTAGTAAACCAACAATCTCCTCCATTCCTCCCTGGCCGATGAATTCGTCTGTCCATGCAACAGTCTCGTTGCGAAGTAGAAGTCTCAGCTTATGTAGACGACCGACTTCAACCAGCTCCGGCTTCTGAATCTTTCTCAAGTAGGAAACAAAGTCATCCGGCAGTTGACCCTTTGCCTTTGCAATGATTGACTGGGCAGCTGCAACACCAGTTGCTGTGAACGACTTAGCTCCCCCGTTTCCAGTTTCTGTTGATTTTGTACGGGTATGTTTTCCAAATGTTCCTTCTGACTTCTTCTTGGTTGGTGATTGTGGTTCCTTACTGCTCCCTCTCGACAGTGTGAAGGTTCGGCTCCTGGGCCTCTTAGCTTTGACTTCAGGGACAGCCTGGGTACCATTCGTAGCATCAGCACTTGAGTCGCTACCATTCGTTCCGGGTCTGCCATTCTTCGCAGCAGCTATCTCCGCCCAATCCTGTCTAACGAAGTCCTTTTTCATTGACATGGCAAGATTTCGCATCTTTCCACGTTGGTGTTCGGGGATATTTCTTCTGTCCAACATGGCCTCGAACTCTCGATCAATATCCTTGTCCTGCAGCACGGGCTCCGAATGAGTACTTGGCTTTTGTGCCTTTCCACCAAACGCTGACACGGCAGCTAGTACTCTCTGCCCTTTGCTTGGAGTTGCCTTGTCCGAGATGTCTGATCTGGCAGAGGAACCCGTTGTTTTCCTGTCAAAGCTCGGGCGTTTTCCCCCAGAGACTCGGCGCATCAACTCAGCGCTCTTCCTTGACCCATTGCTGACCTTGCGGGTGATGTCCTGTACACTGAAGCTGCTAGGCAGGTATGGCATCTTTGGTCGTTCGAGGCCCTCATCGCGTTTGGTGAGAGTAGGTTGGTGGCCAGGTCCCTTATAGAAATTGCGTTGTTTACCTGGAGAATAGTTCTCTGGGGTGTAGCGATCTATCTCATCCTCAAGAAACTTCCCACCCAGAGGCTGCTTTGCAAAATGTTCGCTGGAGAACTGGGCATATATTGGTGGGGGTCGTGCTGTTTCTGCAGGGGACGAGGAGGTTGGTGTTCTGTTTTCCTTATCTTTCTGGGCACGAGCTTCGGCTTCGGCCTCCTTGTGTAGACTTCTTGAGGACTTGGGGCGAGAGAGGAGGGTTGCGAGGTTGGTGGATGATTTCGTCTTCTTCGGTTTGCCGGGCTTGGATTCCTTCGACTTCGTAACCTTGTCGGTATCACGACCAGCTAGAGACTTCAATGAAATGGAGCTCAGTGTCTTCTTGTGTAGTGACTTGAATCCTTCCTCGGTTGTATGTGGTCGCTTTCCCTCTCTTGACTTCTTTGGTGATGCCGGAGGTTGTGTTTGTTGATTTTGTTGTATTTCTCCCAATGCTCTGGAATGGGGATGGTCGGGTGGAAGAAATGGCATTGATTCGTACACTGGAGTCGCAACAAATTCGTTGGATGTGTTCGAGGAGAGGATAACTCCAGTAGAGGGCGTTCTCTTGTGCATGAACGGTAAACTGGCGAGTACAGATGATTTGGTCCGCGTGTGGTGGTAAGAATCCGGTTGAGGATGATGCGAAGCCATGGCGAGCAACAATTGATGTGATAATGGCAGTTGCTGCTCCAAAACTATGCTGCAGTGGTGCAAATAATGGGCATCATGTCGATATTGAAGGTGTCGAGGTTCAAGCTTCCCCACGATTTTTGTTGATCTTGGTTGCTATGGGGGAGAGCTCCATAGCAACAACCACCGCTCTGCCGGCCGACACACCTGAAATGCACTAGATCGCTGCACATCAGTGGAGCCTAATCGTCAGTTCAGTTCGACAAAAGCCTGTTTATCTTCTCCTTGGTCTATACCGGACTTCAATTAATAATCAAACCCTGGATTTAGAGGGCTAGATAATAATCATCAGATCAACTAACTGATTGGTCAGAAAGTCTGCTAGTATCTTAGGCGAGAACTCATAGTGGTTCATCAACACTACCACGTCTGCTGTCTCATTCTACGGCAGAAGCAATTACACAGGGAGCCAATGTAAACAAAATTGAATCCTATTTAACAGGTTGGTATGAGAACATTCGGCAAATATATGAGCTTGTATTTTTGCTAGCAGAATCCGATGTCCTACAATCTCAATGCTCAATTGACTGA
Organism: Cadophora sp. M221; assembly: GCA_017366145.1. NCBI lineage: Eukaryota > Fungi > Ascomycota > Leotiomycetes > Helotiales > Ploettnerulaceae > Cadophora > Cadophora sp. M221. The sequence goes on along the minus strand of JAFJYG010000014.1, from coordinate 65,963 downwards.
GCCAAGTTTCGGCAACTCGACGCTTAGTTGGTAGCATTTGCAAGTGCTTCAAAATGTGACAGACAGTGTTGATATATAAAAAAGACATTAAGGTGATACTTTTACTAGTAATTTAGATCAGCACTGCATACGCATAAATCTGGTGACGGAGATTTATCATGATCAAAAGCTGGCGACCATGCTGGATTCAGAGCAGCAGTTCGTAGAAGCAGATCAGGAAACACGTTTAAAGAATTGATAGCATGAATTCCCGCGTATGAGTTTGACCAAACAGTTGAGGTCAGCTAGAAGAGGGATTCGAGTTTACTTAGTTACAGGTAATTTGTACTTCCACTCACCCTTTATCCACTCAATACCATTACCGCCTCAAATAATTGTCTGGTGTTCTTCACTCCAAAGTTTGACAATATCTACAATCTACAGGCTTTTGACATGTCCGCAATTGCACTTCAGGCAAGTTATCCAATGGAAGTAAATCACCTAATTGAAGATGTATGAGTGGGGAGAGGCGATTGGCAAGAGATTAGTCCCGAAGCAGGCTGCTTCATGTCTTTTACCATGCCATTAGGATTCAAAAGAAAAAGTAGATGGATACTTATGCAATATACGTCTTTAAAATACAATGACCTTGGCCACAGGCCCATAACAAGGTGTTCCTATAACCTCAAAATAACCCCTCTGACATATTCTTCAATTAGAAATTACAACACGAACCCAACACGAACCCGACACGAATCAATGAACGGCTTAAAGATCGAAATTGACCGAAACCCATTGCAAACGTCTAAAGACCATGTGTTTAAGTCTCCAATGTGTTTTGAGCCAAGGAATTTCTATATGTATCTATTATTTGCAATCTCTTCACTCAAATTCCTCCCATAATTATAGAGAAGCCCCGGGTATTGAGCGACAACCCCATTTTCCTTCTGTTGTCTCGCTTATTTGTTGATGCTGCCAACGACAAATCATGGCACCGGCGAAATATGAACATACTTTTTGGAGAACATGTTCCGTTTATGAGAATTGAAAGATACTTCAGAGGCTTAAGAAACGTTATTGAAGTAATGTAGCGTGAGTATCGCTGGAAAAGAGACTTATACAGACCTATAAGCGTTCTAAACGCGGTGGGGTGCTGACGGTGCTGTGAGTGCTACAAGCGCTGAATAGGAAAGTTTTCTAAATAAATCTAGGAGCGATAGCTTTTCAATGGCATATTTATCTCGCCAAAGCCATGGGCCCATGAGATTCATTATTTACTCACTTTCAAAATCTGCTAATTTTATGGTTAAATCATTTCGAGGGGCTTGTAGAACTTCTTACAAAAGACATGCGTTCTTGATATCTAATTATAATCCAATTCGCCACAGGACTCCAAACTCCATCTTATGCTCTCTGAATAGCAGAATGCAACATATATCCATCTATGCCTCACCAGTACCAATACTCGAGCCCCCGTTTCCCCTTTCCCCCGCACCAAAAGATATCCTTACCAACTAAATAATCCCCTCCGTCGATCAAACCCGCCTCTTAACTGATTTTCGGGCTTAACCAACTTCCCCTGCAAGACAGTGAATTTGATAAGACCCTCACAATCCTCCGGCTTCACCCTAGCAATCCACATACACTGCGCGGCACCCTCCTGCACCTCATCCGGCGTCCCCTTCGAAGGCGGCGGACACACTTCCCCAGCCAACTTCCCCCTCTCGACATCATCCAGTCCAAAGGCATTCGCTTTCCTATACACCATAACGTTCGCCGAGTATTTGTGCCCTCCTACATGCGAAATGAAATATATCCCAACTCCACCAGGTCTCTCGTCGTCTAGATCTCGGTATAATCCGCATACTCGTAGATGGCGCTCCATTTCTTTCCTTAACAGGGGAGCTGATTGTCCACATCTTGCGTCTCGAGTCTTTTGCGAACATAGAAGTATGAGAGCGCGATGTGGAGACGGACGAGAAGTGAGTTGCTCGGCTGTGGGCAGAGGATGCGGTAGAGAAGCTGGTATTGATACGGGTCCGAGAGGTGTCATATTTGTAGGTGCTTTGTTGATATATTCCGATATTAGGGTATTAACTGTTTTGGGAGTGACATTCTCGATAACTATAAAGGCGGGGAGGAGGAGGACTGTGGTGGGTTCTGCATAGTCTGAGGAGTGGGTTGGAGTAGGTATATTCGAAGCTGATAGCATGAGTTTCTGCAAAGAGGGTCAGTACTTCGGCGAGCCCTTTAGTTTAAGTTGGGACAACTTACACCATTGCTAATTTTCACATCTGCCTTCTTCTCAATGGCTTCCATGAGACTGCCCTTTTCGTCTGCGACATCCCGCACCCAGTCCGTCTTGCCCGTCGCAACTAGAATATGCGTACTCCACCCCTTCACATGCCCATAAAGCTCGTCGTCCTCCTCGATCTTGAATCCTTTAGGATACTTGACCACGCAGGAGTTGCAATCATGGTCACAATCCTCACCATCCACAACCGGGTCGACTTTCGGGAACAGTTCCGTACAAGCTGGCGTTCCTGCTGGAGTTGCGGTACCGGAAATGGTCTGCCGCGCCGTATTCAGGAAGGATTTGAACGTCGTCGCCATGGTTCTCTTGCGCTGCTGCTGCTGCTGCGGTGCTGGATCTCTGCTTGTTGGGGGTTGTTGGGCATTTTTGTATGTGGACGTAGACATGGTGGGGCCGGCCTCCACTGACTTCACACCTGAATTATTTACTCCGTACGTGGGGTCCGAACGCCGTACGTTGGGTAATCAGATCCGCGTGCGTTAGCGGCTTGTCAGGGGATTCGGGGCTTATCAGATGTTGCTGACAAATGTGACATCTCAGACAACATTTGTTGATGTTGCGGGAGACGACATCTTTTATATCAACATTTAGCTTCGCGTTTTCCGTAGGACCGAATTGTTCTGGGATGACGCGGCTTCCTTGTGAAGGGCAACAATCGATACCCAGCGAGTCAGGCTGAGGCAGACATTTTATACGACTATGCTCATCACTCATGTTATCTCCGGATCTTAGAATTCCCCGTCGGCTCCGAGACGATGCATTGAGTTTTGTCTTCATTGGCCACCTGGAAGATGGCTCCAGGCCTAGTCTTCTTCACTGGTGCTCCCTCAGCCAGTTCCCTCAACTGGGACCAAGATGACCTTCTGAATACCTTCATTGACCCCATTGCCGGGTTCGCGGGACTCACAGCAGACCCAACATCTGCTCCATCCAGTCATCCACAATGGAGATCCCTCCCCCTGGATCGTCAACACTTGACTACCGGTCTCACACAACCTGAGAGTTTCAATCAACACCAACTCTTCATGGGCTATTCTCAATCCCACGAAGCAGGAGAGACATCCTTCTTCACCACGTCACAGGTCGAGTTGGAATTCTCTCAATCTCAACTCACAGCCGACTCTTTCATTTCAACTCAAGCATCCATCTCACAGGTCCTCTCTCAATTCTACGAAGAATCATACGCCCGTCATGAGGACTTACCATCTTCTCAGATAGCTCCCGCTTCGGAAGGACTCGCATCCTTCACGAGCGAGGAATTTTCATTCACATCTGCTTCATTTGATTATCCACATGGCAACTCAGCACAGAAGAAAGAAGTACCTATTATCGGTCACTTGACGAATCTCAAAGATATCCCTAAAGCGCCATATCTGACTTCCATCCAACCACAAACGATGACCGTAAACCTCATCGTGGGGATCATATCCATGCCACCGCCCCGAGCCGTCAAAACACGTCGTGGAGCAGATGTCTCTTTAGTCGAAGTACTCGTGGGCGACGAGACTAGATCCGGGTTCGGGGTTAACTTCTGGTTGTCTGCTTCTCAGCCCGCCGAAGGAGATATGAAAACTGTATTGGAGGGATTAAGACCGCAGGATGTGGTGCTGATACGTAACGTGGCATTGAACAGTTTTCGGGGGAAGGTGTATGGACAGAGTTTGAGGAAGGAGATGACCAAGGTGCATCTTCTTTACAGGAATCGTGTTGATAGGACAGATGTTGGTGGGCTCTACAGGGCTGCTGAACTGGTACCCAAGTTAGGCATGCTTCCGCAGGTTGAGAAGACCAGGAGGGTAAGGGAGTGGGTTCTGAAATTCGTTGGTGTGGGTGCTGTCAAGAACAAGGGGAAGCGCAAAGTTTTTGAAGTTGTCGACGAGACATTACCACCCGACACGCAATAAATAACAAATTTCAGACACATGGAACCTATCGTGGAATAATGCAGTCAGCTAATTGATTGATCAGCTTTCGCTTGGGTGTCTAGGGAGACTATTTCTCAAGTGGGACCTGGGCTGATGTCTTGAATTGTAAAACCCGGGTCACAGTACTAAATGAAGACAAGATCGAAGGTATTTGACCCATAAACAACTTTATTAATGGTAATATGTATCTGGAATATCCTTCCAGACTCTGAATATCCAACACATGAACAAAAATCAAACAGCCATTTCTCCTCCATTGGCAACATAGCGTCTCTCAGCTGCCTCCCTATCAGCATCGACTCTCCTCATTCTCACACCATGATGTCGACCACAGCAACCCAGTGCAAGTGGTAGCGGCACAACGACCAGTGCAAGAACAGTTTGAAAGATCAAGGTGTTATACATATTTCCTGGAGGTCTGTCGGTGTGATCATCTGCTGTTCCATCATTTGCTCCCGAAGCCCGCAATGCATCAGACACAATGATGAAGATTCCACCCAAGAGTTGACCACCCGTCCAGCAGATGGTGCTAGTGACTTCTGGGGCGACGGGGTGCGTGATCTCGATCAAGTACTCGAGGACAATGGGTACGAGACTGAACGATGCAGCACCAAGAACAGATAAAATGACATACGGCGCCACAATCGTCCTTGTCTGAGGTGCCCAGGTAAATGCCAGGTAGCAGATGGCAATGACGGGAACGCAGACCTTGATGGCTATCAGGTAGGACTTTGTGCGGTCGATAATCGGTGAGGTGATAGCAGATGTTACCAAACCAACTACAATCAGGAGAGCACCACCAATGCCTGCCTCATCCTCGGTGAAGGAGTATGGCTGAAGAATTTGGTTGATGAGGGACGAAATGCTGTTGAAAAGTCCTACATAAAACGCATAGGGTATGGCGATCATGTAGAATTCTGGGCAAGTGAGTAGGAATTTGAGGGATGGTCGAAGTTGGTGCTTTGGCTGGGTCCCTGAATGAGAGCTAGGAGTAGGAGGCTTTGCTGTAATGAAGAATGAAGGGATTGTTGCCACGGAGGACTGGCAATGTTAGCAAGAGCGTTTGGAGAATGTCGGGTATACATACAATGATTGAGACATATAAGACCAAGTTGGGTATATCGGAAGTCTTGCTGACCCATGCAGGGCCAATAAGTTGAGCCAACGCTCCTCCAAGGGGATTTGCCAAACTCATAACAGCTGTAGCAGCTACTCTTCCACGATTTGTAAACCACAGATCTGAGTATCTTGTAGGAGCCGCCAGCACGAATGGTTGTGCCAATCCAGTCAGAATTTGTCCAAACATGAGACCTCCAAAATTTCCATGTTTTCCTGCCTTTGTAGCTCCATATCTAATCCAATTTCCCAAGAGGAGGAGGATCGAGGCAATTATAATAGCTGTTTTTGGGCCTTTTCGGTGGAGAGTGAAAACAACGGCTGGAGATGCCACAACAAAGGAAAAGAGGAAGGCTGTGCTGATCCAGTTGATGCTCGATGAGGTTACATTGTAGAATTCCGCGGCAGTCGAAGAGTTCGCAGAAAACGTAAGCCACTGGTGTACATTAGCAAGGCTATCTGTTGTGAGGCTAGCTGAGTGCTGCATGTTCAACTTACATCCCACGACACAATTATGTTCAAGAGGACTAATTGGACCAACCCAAACCACCGTCTCTTGTACACCTTGAAAACCGTCTCACTACTGGCTATTGTTCCATCGTCACCTGTACCATCCTCTACAGCAACCCGTCGAGGTGAGGCTCCATCGTCATCGGATCCAAGTAATTCATCGTCGCTGCGGATCTCATGCAAGGCTTCAACTTCCCCAACTTCGCCAGGTCCGTCACCACTGCCATTGGTTACATTTGTTTGTGTCGTCTTGAGGTCTCCTTTCCTGTCGACACCATTGGCGTTTCCATTTGAATGCGCCGCGCTGCTCTTGGTCTTCAGTCCTCGCATTCTCAATGGCCTCATAATTGTCCAACCGGGCAGCGTCTCCCCTCCAGAAGTCGCTTTCTCGTTGATAGCGACGCCAGCCTTGTCTGTCTTCGGCGCAGAAGAGGTGGGTTCTTGTACTTCTGGCTTCTCTGTCGCGCTGACATTGTCTCCTTGAGGCGACCCCATGGCGTCTCACCCCAGATTGGGGCAAGGTGCACTGGCGCAAGGCGCTCCCGTAAGCTGAGGATCCAAGCTTTTACGGTTCCACCCTGTTGAATGGATCACTTTCACGGTGGGCGGATTCGTCAGATGGGATTCATAAAAATATGCTGTCGAAGGAGCAAATGGCTACATGCTGGGATATATGTATTGTTTGTAGGATCAAAGAGGAGAGGGGAAGGAGTTCGGAAGATAAGGTCTCGTGGTGCTCCGGGCCAGTTGCTTGAAGGGGCATGGCACCGATATCTTCCAGATCCAGATTCAGACACCGCCGCCGGTCGACTGCTGTAAATCTACAGAACCAACATCCAATTGTGTTGTCTGTACAGGCGAGTTGTCCTGTGAAAGACCGAGGCCCATGAAACTCCCTTATTAATCCCACCTCTTATCTTGGACCTGGATGTTGAGCTGCACTGAGCGCCAGGAACTCGCCTGGGCAACAGGGACTGTTGTTTAGAAGCACCTCAGAATCCCAGACCTGACCTAAAAGTGCATGAACCCCTCAGAATGTCCACACTAGTGAAAGCATCCCCAACAACGACATTAACCCAATGCCCAGATCACAGAAAGTGCATGGAAAAGGTACCATCTATAAGCTTCTCTTCTACTGTACATGCAGAACCGCTCAAAAAGTGGTTCTTCCGTCATACAAAAACACGGTTTGTACAATCTCTCATTGCCACCAACTAACCCCATCACCTAAGTCATCTGAGCGTCTCGATGCAATTGTCAAATCAAGGATTCTACTTAAGAGTAGCCCAGAGCTTGGGTGCAGCGCAGGAGGTTGCGCAGTGGGCGAGATGGAAGACTAAGCAGTGTCAATGTAAATGTTAGTAGTCAATGGAATCATGACTTACACTCTTCAACGCAGTCCTCGTCAGGGTGCTTCTTGTCGCTGCTGTGCTCATGGGCACCAGTGACTCGCTCAACACACTCATCGAAGTGGTGCTTTGCTGGGGAGCAAGCTTTGGACTCCTTGCATTCTGGTTATAAAATTAGCATTGTCTTCGGAACAAAAATCATCTAAAATGAAACAACAACAAAGTTCGTCCCGCTGGGGCATCATGCTTAGATCGTAATGTCCATATCTCCTTCCAACTCAGCCGTCGACATATTTGAAATATATCCACTAGCCGCAGCTGCTCCATTGCACGTCCTGGTCCATCAATAGGCAGCCATCTATTGGTAGTCTCCGATATCCCTTTTACCAATAGATGTCTGAAGAGTTTTGTGCCGAGTCTGAGGAGTTCTGGATGTGCTAGTCGTGGACTTTGCCATGCTTCCAATATGTTCCAACTCTCGATTGATCCAATTCGCAGCTTCTCACTTCTCATCCAGCGGCAAAACCATCTAAACTTCAATGAAATGTATTGACTCACCCTCCTCGAGCTTCTCTTTGGGGTCCACCATCTCCTCTTCTTCCTCCTCCTCCTCCTCCTCTGCCTCTTCTTCGGGCTCATCCTTTGATTCTTCACTGTCCTCGGAGGCATCCTAAGAAAGACAGCATTAGCAGATATTTCACCTAGTTCATCCATGCCATATGCATCCCATGCCTGACAGAAGACGTGAACCACTTCCTCCCCAATTCTTCGTCCGTTCCGTCCCCCATCCGCCTCGCCCTTCCTGACCTCAATCACCTCAACAGGTCCTCGAGCAATCCACTCTACCGTCCCCAGAACCAGAGTCCAGCCTCATCCTTTAATGACAGCTGAAAACAAGGAATAAACATACCTTTGCATCCTCTTCCTCCTCCTCCTTCTGGGCTTCCGCCTCTGCCATGCTCCATGGTAGCGCCGCTTCCAGCAAGTCGCTGAAGCTATCAAAGAATCCCATATTGGCTGTTATCGCGACTCGACGATTGATGGCTCAATTGGGGCGAATTGGTGATGCGTGTTGGGTTCGGATTCGATTGAGGTGTAGCGGAAAGATCTCTCTCGAACGATTTGAGCTTGGTTGGAATTGAGATGTTTTGATTGGCTGGGAAGGAATTTGAGCTAATCCAGACCCACGTGACTCGGAATTGATTTCCTAAAAGTCCCGGATTTGGGGGATCTTGCTTGTGCAAATGTATTGTGATGAGGCTTTTAGGGCAGGTAGTTAGTGATTGAAGGCTTCATTACATTTACCTCATTGACGTGGTGGATATGTGCTTGTTTTGTGGACGAATCCATAGCGCAAATATTTCTATCTGAATGTCCCCATATTTTCACGGACAAGGAGAACAGCTAAATATGCAACTCTCACATATCAATCCAATGAACTGGGTTCTCACGCTGTACGAGATTCGAAGAATTCCAGAATTCTCTGCTCTAATGGACAATCTATCTCGTTCCTGTCAGACCATGGCGCCGAAAACTCCATACGTAATATGTCATGGAGTAACACCCTTCTGGGTGAAGTATAACGCCGTTTCCCGCCCTATATTCTTCAAGAAGTGTCTCCAAACCATACACCCCTCATCTAGGCATTGCACAAATTCAACAACTACTCTGACCTGTCTTGTCTATCCGTTCCTTGCCTCAATCTCTGGTCTAGGTCAATACCCACAGCTTGGGCTTGGGCCTCCTCATAGTCTGGCGGGGGTTCATCTGGTGCTGTTGAAGGTTCTGGCTTGGGTGGAGAGCTTGTGATAGGACTCCTCACTCCATCAACACCACTGTCTCTTCCTGGACGTGTTGGAATCGGACTCAAGATAGTAGGTCCATCATCCTCCACCTCCCTAGCTGCCTCGTACGCAGGAAGTTGTTCCAGATGCACATTGGCCAAGTCTATGTTTCCAGCTGCGTCTCTCTGCGAATTTTCTTGCGCAACGGTATATGCTTGGTATAGGCGCTCCTTTATTTGCTCAAAGATGGTGTGAAAGTCAAATGCGCCCCCCTCTCGAAAGGTAAAGCGTAGCTCTATTGCTGCATGCGTAGGTGGGATGTTTCCTCCGGCAACGGGCTTGCATAATGCAACCCAATAGTTCGCGCCGAAGAATGGTGCCCTGACAAAAGTATCTTGCAGGTTGAGAATTGGCGACGAGAAGGATTGGAGTTCGGGAGTCGGAGCTGATGGGAGGTAGACTATCTGCAGTTCCAAATCAGCATGGCCTCATGGTCCGAGGAATTCCTTTTCATACCCGCTGATTTGTGAGGTACACTATTCCTGCGTCGCTCTTGGCAGAGAAAGGTTGTGCTCCAGGAAAGGTATTCGGGGTGGATAGCTGTAGACTTGTTCGAGGCGGCGACGTATAGAGTATGCGTTCGTTTGGCAATTTGACAAAGCCCGTCTCGTTGGGCGATGTCATAACCCAACTGTCACGAGCTTGTTTTAGCAACTTGTCTTGGGCGAGCTGCAAGGCGTAGGAGTGTTGCTCTTGGTGAAACTGATACATGATGACAGGATGGAGTCTGTCTGTAGAGTAGAGGCAGAGAGGAGAGACAGAAAGTGCAAAAGGATGCTCGATCCCAGCAAAAAGACTTACTTGATTGACATCTTGCCTCCTGCTAATTACCTGTTCTCCCCGCGGCAGATGCGATGCGACCAAATATGCAGAGGAGTGGGGTAGTCGTCGAGTCGAGCCGTGAGGGCGAGAAGGAGGTTTCTTGGTCGGTTCGGCGGGACTTGAGTTATCTGCAGCAAGTGGTGGTCTGCAAGCAGCAGGCTACTGGTAGATATTATGCGAATGAAAACGGGGGTTGGAGGTGCAGATATGGCGTCTGGAAAGCCGTGAACTTTCTGAGGGGTAAGGTAGGCTGGCAATGGGACAGGTAGTGGGGCAGAAATGTTGCTGTGAGAGGTTGCGGATAAGGATGTTCTGGGATCCGATGCACCAGCGGCTGCTAGTTCTTGCTGTCCAGAAAACCGCGTGGTGTTGGTTGGGCTGGGCTGGGCGGAGGATGTGACGATGTGATGGGTTGCAGTTTGAGAAAGTAAAACCTGGAGTTTAATGTGAAAGTGCTAAGTATAAATGGTGATTATTAGTTGAAGCTTTCGGGAAGGCCCGCTCATCGCATTCGTCATCTGGCCACCGCCAAGAACGTCAGGTGTATTATCAGTCATGGGTTACAATGATTTGAGATTTTGTGAGAGGAGAATATATGAGTAAATGGGATCTCAAAGTGTACCTCCTACCTAGGTAGGTACGATGGAAAAGTTTTCTTTGGAGTTTAATGAATATAAAGACGTGAACATGTGCAGATCAATATCAGAAGCAAGCAGGTAATTTCGTAGGTCAGCTAGCAAGCAGGCTGCGTGGTACCTAAGGTAGCTTCGAAGTCGTTGCCTGTACCTAGGTACCTACTAAAGGGTCTACTGCTTGGTACTGCTACTATCATATAAGTAAGTCTCTTGGACATAGTAAACTTTGCATTTTTCCGCCGCCGGATATTTGTGATCCCTGGACATCTTTCAAGGTGCTGCCATATCTGTAGACTCTTGGGTTCTTTGCTGGCTTGCCGGGAAATGTTTTCCAGAGAGCCTAACCATGCATCCCGTCTGTACGCCGGGAGCTTGCATATGAGACTTCACACAACACGGCTGCTGTGGCATGAACTGCAACGACTGAGATTCAGAGTTTGAGCTACTGCATGCCAAAGGTTCAGTCAGAAGTTAAAGGAAAGTGCCTAGGTAAGATAGGTCGTGGGACCGAGCTGCCAGCGAGGTCGATGCAATGGAATGAACATGTGTGGGAGCAGTGAGTGTGAGACGAATGGTCAGAGTATAAGTTATATTCCTTCCAAACCATGTGTCAATTGGTAGTGTCCTCTAACATCCCAAGAACACATTTCTCGCACAAGATGAGAAGGAGAAGGAGAAGCTCGATTGGTTGTTTTTGATGGTGGGGGTTGGAGGTAAAGCAGCGAATCCCCTTTCTAACCGAGGTTGGAGCCAGAAACCTCCGCTCGCTTCCAACTTCATTTGTTTTCGTCACATACATCAAGGGCACAATCAAAGCTCAATGCATTCTCTCCCAAGACTCAAAACTTATACACACTGCAAACGATCCCTTAATCTTCTCCGTTTAACACCAAATTCCAAGAACTACTGCTCGTCTCACCAGCCACAATTCCGATCAATGGCTACATCAAAACCAACCCTAGACCAGGTCCAAGACCTACAAAAATACACAGCCTGCGACATAGCAGATGCGCTTCTCAAATTGAAAGTGCCCAATGCAGGCTTCCTAGCTGATCTGAAGCTCATCACGCCTTCTCCTGGATCCTTGAAGTCCGAAATCACTATCGCGCCAGCCTCAACAGTTCTATTTGCTCCCAAAACAGGCATTACGGCAAACTACCCAGCTGCGAATATCCCATCTGGCAAGCACTATGTGGATCTTACTCAATCAGAAACTATCGTGGTTATGAAGCAACCCGAGGGTCAGAAATGCGCTGTCTTGGGTGGTATTATGGCACTTCGAATGAAGGTCTTAGATGCCAAGGGAGTGGTCATTAATGGTAGAGTGAGGGATGTTGTTGAATTAGAAGCCACTGGTCTCCATGTAAGTCCCCTTTCTGTCTTTTTCCCACACTAAATTTCTTTGCGTAAATCACTATCGCCACCTTTTGTATCTTAAGTACTGAAGCCTGTCAGATCTGGGCAAAAGCCACCTCGATAGTTGGAGCAGGAGCAGAATCCAAGCCTCATGCAGTTCAAGTACCTCTGGATATCGACGGCACAATTGTAAAACCTGGAGACCTGGTATTCAGTGATGTCACGAATGGGGTCATAGTAATCCCTCAAGACCGAGTCGGCGAAGTCATCTCCCTTTTGCCTGGCCTTGTGGAAGCTGATGACAAAGTCAAGGAAGATGTGGCTAAGGGTATGATGGTTCAAGAAGCTTTTAAGAAGCACAGAGGATAGAGTTCTACAGCAAACAGATGAATCACAGCAGCACATCTCCACATCATTACTGCTGACTTCACACTATTGGCGTACGCCAGGAATCGAAGAAGGATGGTCTCTCCTGGCCATGTATTTGATTTTGGCTTGGAGCCTGGCCTTCATTGGCCCTGGATCAACTGGACAAAAGTGTCCAAGGTACAGATGGTAGATAACATTTCTAGATTTTTCTGTACTTGAATACATTTAGAACACTAGACCACCGAATCAAACTCAGCAACACCTACTCTGGATTTCATGTCAACAATAGGTAGATTCAGGGGGGTTAGCGAGCGACTCGGCTCGGTTCTAAGGGTTGTTGATGTCGGTTGAGCGAGATCTGACAATATATTCCGGCTCCAATTTTGATACTCATGAGATCTAAATTGAACAAGGAAGTCATTGGAAAGTAAACAATTTAAAGCAGCCCTTATTTGGTACAACCACACCAGAGGACTGCAACTGCAACACCATTACGAGAGAGCCTTGGCCTGAATGCAAGAAGCTCACTAACGCAACGAATGAAACGAGACAACGCGATTTCTAAGACTATTCTGGCGGCAATATAATATTTATTCACTTACTAACAGCCAGTCCCAAATGCACGTCATCAAGTAGAATCGAAACTCTATTAAGAGATCTATTATTGAGAGGTGAGTTTCAAAGACTGTTTGTTCCTTAACGCCGAGCTCCACACGTTAGACCGACGCTAAGATAAGAACTAGATAAGCACTTGCAAATGCGGACGAGGCTTGGAGCTTTTCCTGGGCAGTCGGAAACAAAGTCTTGATTTTGTCACGCAAAACCCGACATGCCATAAAGTCCGCAGACTTGGGAAAATTCCTTGCGTTCTCTTTCCTATCTAAAAGGAATACATCTTCAGGATATGGGATAGCTCCAGTCTCATCTAAACTCCAAGACTTACAACACATCAAAACAATACCCTCGCAAACTTCAACATGCCCCTCACTATTCTCAGCGATGAGAATGTTAAGGAGGTCCTCAACAGCTTGACGAAAGAGGATGCCGCAACCCTTCAAATTGCTATGCGGAATTCCCTACACGAGTATGCTACCGGTACAACGAACTCTGGTGCTTGCGCAGACAATCAGCCAAAGCGCACAGTCATAGAATCAGCCAGCACTGGTACAACAACTTTGTTCATGCCGTCCATTAGCTCGTCCTCCCTTGGTATCAAAGGTAAGGCTCAGTATCCCACCTTCAATAAAAGACTCAGGTACTGACTCTCATGCAGTTGTGACACTTGCTTCGCCCTCATCGAACTCCGAAGCAGCGAAGACTGAGAAGGCAGACGCAACACCATATGGCGCCATTTCGCTCATGGACAGCAATGGCAAGCCCTTCGGTTTCCTCAACGCAGAAGAAATCACCGCTTTCCGAACCGCACTCGCATCCTCCCTCCTCATGCTGCGCCGCACAAAAGTCAAGACCATAACCGTGTTTGGGACGGGAAAACAAGCATATTGGCATGTCAGACTAGCTCTTCTCCTTCGCGGGTCAACAATTAAGAACGTCCACTTCATCAACCGAGACTTCAACGACCGAGCAGCAAAGATCATGAAGTCTTTCGTGACCTATGAACAAGCTACAAAGCGAACCGAAGGCTGGATGGACACACAATTCGACTTAGCTTCGTTGAAGTACACTGAGATTGATAGAATCCTGAAGCAGAGACTTCGAACTTCTGACATGATCATTTGTACGACGCCAGCGACGGAACCACTATTCGACCACACCATCTTGACGAATACGGAGGGAAGAATGCGGCCTCGTCTCATCATAGCCATTGGGAGTTACAAGCCACATATGATCGAGGTTCCGACGGAGGTCGTGACACAAGCCATCAAAGTGCACGGAGCTGGTCACCACTTTCACAAGCGAGCCGAAGAAGGTGGCGTTATTGTCGTCGATACTTTGGAATGTCTCAAGGAAGCAGGCGAATTAGTCCAGGCTGGGGTCAGATCAGACCGGACGGTGGAACTTGGAGAACTCGTTATGCTGGACCTGATGCACCCCCACGACGACGACTCGCCGATCGAGGACAGCCCGCCTAGCTCCGTTAACGAATTGTCAATATCACCAGACGGGGTTAAGAGCATGTCTAAGATTTTCGGTGATTCGAGCATCGATAATCCTGGATCGTCTTCGAAGAGTCCGTCCAGAAAGTCCTCGTTCACTTTGAATCGCAAGCCATCATTCTCATTGCGTTCTTCGAGAAGTGCCAGCGTCTCGTCACAGAGCGGTAGGAAGAAGAAGGAACAAACCGAGAGAGAAGACCAAATGAGCAGATGGTTGAGCAACGGCAACGTCATCTACAAGAGCGTTGGTATGGGTCTGATGGATCTCGTAGTCGGAGGCGAGGTTATCAAGCTTGCCAGGGCTAAGAATATCGGAACAACAGTGCATAACTTCTGAGCTGTTGAAGGGATATGATGTCAATATCAAAGCTGCAGAGGCAATGCCGGTGCTCATGCCGAGCAGTAACGTGGTGCTCGGATGATCGGGACGAAAATGAAAGCCGAAAAAATGTTGTTGGATTACGATTATCGCCACGTTTGACGAGTTACAACGTATGGAATGATACCAAAAGGATTGGATCCACTGTCGGAAGAAATCTCGAGATCTCGCATCGGGGGTGGCAGATGCCAGTTGCCTTGTTGGGAAGATGAGATGTTGTCTGCAGATGTCACGCTCGCCAGACACCTATATCACCATGGCGGTAAGGAAAACCCGCCTAGGGCTCCGGCGAATCGAGAAAGATCATAGGGCAGGCAGGAAAAAATGACAAGACAATGAACAATTGAATTTAAAATGTGATTTGGCAAACTCCCCGTTTCCTTTCCATCCAAGATGTGAGTGAGGAATCATGTCATCTGAACGCCTGGCTTCAAGCAAACCTGCTGAGCCTGCCGATTTTCAAATAACCTTCCCACCAGTTAAAATCAGGGTATCCGGTCTCAATACGCTCGATCGTGCAATCTACAAATGCAGCACTTTCTAATAATGTTCACTCCCCTATGTTACCTCATAGCCATTGTAGCCACATCCCCACTGAAAACCAACATGCCATGGTTCCCCTTGACAAGCTCTCCTTGCTCTTGTGCGGACGAGCCTGAGAAAGCACCCTTTCCAGTAGTACCAACCTGCAGATCCCTGATCTTGCCGCAAGCAACGTCGTAGAGCACACCGTGCACAGTGAGTCCCCTCTCCTTGATAGCCTCCTCGACAAACCAGCTGCTCATCAAATTGCCAACTCCCATCTCGACGTTCAACTCGGCGAGCCTGACAGCCTTCTTGCCATCATCGCCCAAGGCCTTAAGTTCCGCCTCGTTGGTCTTGCGCAACGATCTCAGCGGCGTGATCCAAGCATCAATGACCCCACCAACTCTGGCGTTTCCAAGAGCAGCTCCCGCTCCTCCGCAGCATGTATGGCCGCACAGGACAATGTGTTGGACTTTCAGGTGCACGACAGCATATTCGATCACAGCCATAGAATTGATATCCGTCGGTGAGATAATATTCGCAATGTTGCGGTGCACGAAGACATCACCGGGTTGCAAGCCCAGAAGTGTAGTTTCCGGTACGCGAGAATCGGAGCAGCCAAGCCAGACTATGAGTAGGTAAAAGCATTAGCCAAGATTCCTCAATGTTGCACGGCCAGAATTTGTAGATAGGTCATTCAGAGCTAACTGCATGCAATGAATGCATTGGGTCATGGGAAGTAGGACGGGTAACGTACGGATAGAGGGACTCTGCCCGCTGGCCAGCTTCTCGAAGAATGCGGGGTTCTGGTGGCCTTTGTAGTTTGCCCATGCCTCGTTGGACTTCAGGGCATATTCGAAGGTGTTTCTTTCTAATTCGAGTAATAACTCGTCAGTATCGTCTTGACTTTCAATTTCATTCTGCTGCTTCCGCTCTTCGAGGAAACATGATGGACAAGAATAAGAGGAAGAGGAAGTATAGGAAGTCGGCGGTGAGAGGATGCTCTTACGATTGGAGCCCATTGCAAGTAAATTGATAGGGTAAAAATAATATTGACAGTTGAATCGAAGGTTTGCTTGCGGGAGAAGAAAAAAGTCAATTCGTCTTCGACGGCTGGAATATTTTCGAGGAAAGGACGATCGTTGTTGAATTGGAATTGGCGCGAGCTGTGATTTGTGTGACTGTCTTTAGTCCGCGGGAGCCAAGGCCTGTCAAGTAGATAAGGGCCTTATCGCGGGGAACTAGGGTAGGTAATCTTGCAGGACGACAGAAGAGGGTGAGCTGATGACGATGGGGTCGTGGAGATGGAGATGGAGTGGAGGCCAGCGGGAGTCTTTCTGGATATCGTACGATGATGGCCAGATGGGGAGAAGGGACGAGTATATGAAGGAGGGGAGACAGCTCGAGGGGGTCGGAGATACCCCTGTCGGCAGTGGGAGACATCAAACGAGTCCTACGTCTCACGGATCTGTCCGAGAGTCACCCAAATGCCATGTTGGGACACTTAACCTTCGGCGGATTATTGGTGGCGCTGGAGATGTGACTTCGAACGTTGGCGTGGGACACTCAACAGGACTGGGGGTAAGACAGGCATGAGGACTCGAGGAGATGAACCCGAGACATCCTTCCAGAAGCCCCTGCTCACCACTCAGCAATGACTGTGGCTGGCAGCTACTCGATCGTGCATCAAATACCTCATCGCATCTGCTGGAGGAAAAAAATTTCGCAGCTCGTCGGCCTGTTCCTCACTCATCATCTCAGCGGAAATTCGGAAAAAGGATGATGTTGTTGGAATTTCTCTGTAGCCAAAGAGAATGTGGTTCAGCCAAGCGAGAGCAACAACAACTTTGATCTTGTAGTTATTGATTGGACTATCCCTGTTGCCGATCAAGGCCGGCAACTGACCGCTGAAATTGCCAAGGGACACCAGAGGATTTAAGCATGACTTGCAGTAAGAAGTATGAAACGAGTTTGAGATCTTTGCTATCTTGGGACTTCCCCAGGAGCTTGGGAGTTGGGAGAGGTATGCAATCTAGAATAACCTAAGTCGCTACGATAAGAAAAAAGTTTTGCTGACTGGTGTGCAACTGGCGAGAGCCAAAGCGAGTGTGAGTGTCTCAGCCATATGATGTGACCTGCAGAACGTGGGTGAGTTGAAATATGATATGTCTGACGAGATCAGACGATAGTTCACGTAGGCCAATGAGGAGAGAGTTCAGAATGTTCGAAAAAGTCCCAAGTATGGTATCATCAGCCGGATTTTTGTTTGCGCCTAGCTACAATCCTTCCAGAGCCATAATATCATAAAAACGCCAAAGACAAATGCATCAAGAAGACATTTAAATCTTGATAGCACTCTCGAGGGCCTTGCGCTTCTTCTCGGTACGAGCAACAGCCTTGGCACCCATGATACCACCACCCCAGTGTCTCTTGGCCTCTTCGTACTTCTCGGCGTAACCCTCCTTGATGGCTTGAACCAACTTGGAGAGCTCAGTCTTGTCCTCGGAGCGGACCTCGGTCAAAGCAAGTACAGCAGCGGTCTTCTTGTGGACAACCGTGCCGAGTCTGGCCTTGCCCTTGATGATGGCGTATGGGACACCCATCTTGCGGCAGAGTGCTGGGAGGAAGATAACCAACTCAATTGGGTCAACATCGTTGGGGATAAGGACGAGGGATGCCTTCTTGTTCTCGATCAAACCGACAACGTGGTTGAGACCGTACTTGGCGGCGTATGGCTTCTTGCTGACATCCTCCTTCTTCTTTCCCTCCTTGATGGCAGTGGCCTCCTTGACGAGTCTCTCCTTCTTCTCGGTCTTGCTCTCTGGGCGGTACTTGTTGAGAAGCTTGAAGGCTTGAGCGGCGGTGTTGCGGTCGAGGACGTTTTGGAATTGGGCGATCGCAGGTGGGACCTTCAGGCGGAGGTTGAGGATCTTCTTTTGGCGTTGTAGGCGGACATACTCGGGCCACTTCACCATGCGCGACAGGTTTCTACGAGGTTGGATGTCTTGACCGATACCGAAATTGCGGGTGCGCTTCTCGATGAGGGGGTTCTGAAGCCCGTTAGCATCGGCACGAAGGAGAAAAATAAGATGGAGATACACATACCTTCGGGGCCTTCTTCGATCCTGCACCAGCCTTGGACTGGGGGAACG
This sequence comes from Cadophora sp. M221, assembly GCA_017366145.1. Classification (NCBI taxonomy): domain Eukaryota; kingdom Fungi; phylum Ascomycota; class Leotiomycetes; order Helotiales; family Ploettnerulaceae; genus Cadophora; species Cadophora sp. M221. The sequence goes on along the minus strand of JAFJYG010000014.1, from coordinate 47,571 downwards.
GGGCTGGAGCAGCCTTCTTTCCTGATTTAGGAGGCTATCATTGAGAAAAGAAGACATCAGCGAAAATGTTCACTAATAATCTTCTTTGAACTCTAAAGAGACTCCACTGGCATTTCTGCACAGATGAAGCTCAAGCCAAATCATCATCAACACCCTCAGGTAATTGATGGAAAACACATCTCGACGTGCGATTGATCGTAGAGGAACGAGAGTGGCGGCGAGTCGTATCACTTCATTTAGTTGAGGATGTATCAGTAGCTTACCATCTTGATCGGATCGCTGCGTTGGTGGAGCGATTTTGTCGGAGTGGTTGTCGATGGATTCAACAGTCGATTCTGAAAATTCTCAATTCAAAGTGTGGTGGGCGCCAGCAACGCTAAAAATCTTGGCACCACTAGCTCGTATGTAGTCACGTGTGCGGTATGTTTGACATGTTTGCTTCGGTTCTTGATCTTATTTTGGTGACTGCGATCTACTTCACCAAAGACACATTTTCAGCACTCACATTCATACAAGATGGCACCTTCTCTATGTGCCACCTGCAAGACTGCGAGAGCTCTGATAATCCGACCGAAAAACGCCCAGAAGCTTTGCAAGCCCTGTTTTATCGCCATTTTCGAAGAGGAAATTCACCACACCATCACAACCACGAAACTTTTCTCTCCAGGAGATCGAATCGCAATAGGCGCATCTGGTGGCAAGGACTCGACTGTGCTTGCTTCAGTATTAAAGACTCTGAACGAACGTTACAAATATGGTTTAGATTTGGTGTTGCTCAGTATCGACGAAGGAATCAAAGGCTACCGAGATGACTCCCTTGAAACTGTCAAGAGAAATGCCACTCAGTACGACATGGAGCTGAAGATAGTGGGATACGATGAGCTTTACGGATGGACAATGGACCAAGTCGTGGAGACTATTGGCAAGAAAGGGAACTGCACATACTGTGGGGTATTCCGAAGACAGGCTTTGGATAGAGGGGCAAAAATGCTAGGGATCAAGCATGTGGTGACTGGACATAACGCAGACGATGTGGCTGAGACCATTTTGATGAATCTTTTGCGAGGCGATTTGCCCCGGCTAGCACGAAGTACGAGCATAGTGACGGGCGACAAAACGAGCGATGTCAGACGGAGCAAGCCTCTGAAGTACGCATACGAGAAAGAAATTGTGTTGTACGCACACCACAAGAAGCTTGATTACTTCAGCACCGAATGCATATACAGTCCAGAAGCTTTCAGAGGTAGCGCAAGGACGCTGATCAAGAGCTTGGAGCGAGTGCGACCAAGTGCTATTTTGGATGTCGTCCGCAGTGGCGAGGACATGGCAAAGCTTGTCCCAGAAGAAGTTACAGGAATCAGCCAATGCAAGAGCCAGAAAGTTTTGTTGTCAAGTGCTGATGGCGAAGAAGAAGGCGCTGATGGCTGCGGGAGTGTTAATGGCCGGACGAGTGGAGGAGAGATGGCTGACATGGAGAAGAAGTTGCAGGAGGATGAAAAAGCTTCAACCCGAGAGATCGAGGTCACTTCTTTGCCATCGAAAGTAACAAATGGCCAGCGAAATGACAGAACGAACGGGAAGAACGAGAATCGAAGAGGTGTCAAGCAAGAGCTCGGCAAGAAGCTTACTCGACAGGTATTGGGCACATGCAAGAATTGTGGTTACATGTCAAGTCAGGACATTTGCAAGGCATGCATGTTATTAGAAGGTCTGAACAAGAACCGCCCAAAGATGGAAATCGAGATAGATGTTGAGGACGAGGAAAGTTCCACTCTGAGGCGGAAAATGGAGGGTATAGCGTTAGCAGCAGGTTAAGATGACCACTCACGAAAGCAAGGGTGTTTTCAGGACTCCGATATTTCCGGAATGTGTGAAGCTTGAAATCACATATGTCTGGTGCCATCCACGATGTGTCGATGAGATCTATGAACCTGAGTAGCCTGAAGCTTACTGCACGTCCAATCGAAACAACTTATGCTTCTGGCCGTCAGCTACTAAACCCTTTCCTAAGTGGGAGCAACCTACTAAATTATCGCCGAAATCTTTTCGACGGATTCTCCGGATTTAAGTTGGAGTTAAGGCACCTTACAAAGTGGGGAAGCTTCAGGACGAGCAGGGCGGGGTACAACCAGTCGGTTTTTATCACGGCACATCGTCATCTGGGCGAAGTACTGAAAGTGATAGACGTTATAATTCCTAAGCATAGAAAAGATTATCATCGTCATAGCAGGTATCTGAAATTTTTTTGCTTTCGACAACTCTTATAAGATATCTCTTTTCCCATACATTTCAGACTTCTTGGCCAATTGCCATTCATCCACGCAGCAAAACTCGCAAGTCACCACTTACAGTACATCAGCACCACCAACGACATGTCTGCTGCTACAAAGATGGAATACGCCCGCCTGGGTAACTCGGGTCTCAAAATCTCCAAGGTCATCTTTGGATGTATGTCCTTTGGAAGCAGCAAATGGCAAGAATGGGTCATTGAAGAAGCCGAAGCTCTCCCACTCCTCAAGCACGCATATGATGTTGGTCTCAACACATGGGACACCGCAGATATCTACTCAAACGGTCTCTCAGAGCAGATCATTGGAAAGGCTCTCAAGCAATACAAGATTCCCCGCAATAAGGTCGTCATCCTGAGCAAATGCTACTTTGGAGTAGCAGAAGATGGCTCGCAGCCACCGATTTCTGCTGCCTCTGTCAATGATGGCGATTTTGTCAACAGGCAAGGACTAAGCAGGAAGCATATTCTTGATGCTGTAGACAAGAGTGTTGAAAGATTGGGAACGTACATCGATGTTTTGCAAATTCACAGACTTGATCGAGAGACGCCAAGAGAAGAGATTATGAAGGCCCTTAATGATGTCGGTATGTTGTTCGGGTAGTGACTGTTTCCTACTTCTTGACTGTCTCGCGAGCTCTTTACTCCCAAAGGTGCCCCAGAGATAAGTGCGAACGATTAATTGCTGACTCCCCCGATCATCACAGTCGAGAGTGGAAAGGTCAGATATATTGGTGCTAGCAGTGTATGTGAATTCCCACTAATTTACAGAACGCAATAGCTTACAGAAACTAGATGGCAGCCTGGGAGTTCCAGAGTCTCCAGAATATCGCGGACAAGAACGGGTGGGCAAAATTCGTCTCTATGCAAGGGTACTACAACCTGATCTACCGTGAGGAAGGTATGTAACTACCCATACAGTCATGTCGCCATTCTATTTGAGAACTTATTTCTGATGACATGCAACAGAACGTGAAATGATTCCATACTGCCGGGATGCTGGCGTCGGACTCATTCCCTGGTCGCCAATTGCTCGTGGTGCTTTGGCCCGCCCATTCACGGACCGAACCACGAAGCGTGAGAAGACCGATGCGTATCTCAACAACATGATCCGCTCCAAGGAAAACGAGATCGACAAGCAAATCATTGGTAGAGTTGAGGAGATTGCAAAGAAGCATGGAGTTTCCATGACTACCATTGCCACCGCTTGGTGCTTGAGTAAAGACAAGGTCAATCCCATTATTGGACTTAGCAGCAAAGAGAGAATTGATCAGGCTGTTCAAGCTGTGGCCTTTGCAAGCTCAGGAAAGTTGAGCAAAGATGATATCGCATATCTTGAGGAGGGTTACGCGCCAAAGGAAAGACAAGGATACTAGATTTGTAGGGAAATGGCCATACCCAGTAGCTCAATTCAGAACTAATGAATGAGCCTATGCCTGCCAAATCCGCTCCCCTCCCCGGGCATATTAAACCTAAGCTCTTTCTGAAACTTGATGTTCTGAAATAATTGAGTGACTTTAAATAAGTTCCTAATCTGGCGGCCAAAAATACCGAATTTAGAATTTTCTGTGCTATCTTTCCTATTCCAAGTGCTTGTTTATGACTGAAATCATGTTGATGAGAAGATGCTGACATGTTCAAGTGGCAAGCGCACTGAATCCAACCACCCAAGAACATCCACAGACGGCCACAACCCTCTTTGAACTTCTCAGGATATCCCGCCAAGTCATTCAACCACCCCCAACTGGAAAAAGTAGTTAACCAGGAAAGGTAGTTAACTAGGAAATTTAGCTAACCAGGAAAGGTACTTAACTGGAGGAAAGTAGCAACCGCACTAAGAGTGTCGCTGCAGCGCAAGTCATCTTTGCAATAATTCATGTTCTGAACTGAAAGTCGTATCGCAACTATGCCCAGAAGAAAGCCTGGATACTGATACCTCTTTGGGCCGTAGCTCTCCTCATGCATGCTTATCGGATAAATAGCCGACGAGATTACCGACAAAAGTGTATAATAACTCCCCTCGAAGGCCACTCACACTGCTACATTAACAATCACCCTTTGTGGCTCGCAAGTACGTATTCCGGTGTTTTTTCTTGAAAGGCGCTTTCATTTTCTAAGACTTGGTCGAATCCCATAAAGATAGAAGCTACACAGCGGCAAGCATCCCCAAGTTACCCCGCTGTCACCCCACCTCTCAACTGACTCTCCCCCACACAGGATAGTCGAAATCGAGGTGCATCTTGAAGGATTCGTGGTAGATAAGAAGTCTGAAGGACGTTAGGGAGTATTTGAAAGCAACCATGTCGATTCTCAGCATTCCAGCCCTAGGGCTCGCATTCATCTCATTGCTGGCCATCTACAAATTCATCATCTATCCAGTCTTCTTATCGCCACTCTCCAAGATTCCAAATGCACACTGGTCTGCTCCAATTTCCCCTATCTGGATCTTATGGACTCGATTCAAGTGCCGGGAGAACATAGATACTCATGCTGCCCATCAAAAATTTGGATCAGTCATTCGGCTTGGGCCCAATGAGCTTAGCGTCAACGACGTCGCTGGGTTGAGGACAGTGTACGGGGGAGGTTTTGAAAAGGGTCAATGGTACTCGATTTTTGATAACTATGGGTATACTTTAGCCTCCTGTTTCTTTTCTAAAGATGCTAATATGCTTTTCAAAGAGTGCCGTGCATGTTTAGTTCTTGGTATTCGAAGCCTCACTCCGCACGAAAGCGGATGATGTCCAACATCTACTCCAAGTCAACAATCCATAATTCACCTGCCCTGGCTGCTCAAGCTCAGGTCATCATCTATGACCGTCTTCTCCCTCTCCTCGCTGCCGCATCCGCACCCCTCCGTTTCCCAAACGGTCTCGAAATTCACGAAATTTGGAATTCGACAACTATGGACTTCATTGCCGCCTACCAATTTGGACTGCAAAACGGTAGTGACTTTCTCACCAACGAGACTTTCCGAAAACACTGGCTCTCGATGTACCACACTCGTAAAACGTACGTGTTCTGGTCCCAGGAACTTCCTCGTTTCAGCCGTTTTCTCCGGAAGTTCAACATCTATCTCGTCCCACGCTGGGTAGATGCCAACAACCGAGAGCTAGAGGCTTGGACTCAAGAGCGCTGTGACAACACGTCGGCTTATCTCAGAGACGGCTTGGCAGCTAAAGACATGGATCCAGCCAACGAACCTGTGGTCTATAAAGCTGTCCTCGCGGGTATGGAGAAAGAGCGCAAGGCCAAGGGCGACGGTTCGATTCTCAGTCCAAACTTCCTGAAGTATCCTGAATTGAGTATGGCGAGCGAGATGATCGACCACATCGCAGCTGGCCACGAAACTTCTGGGATCATGCTCACCTACATCTCTTGGTATCTGTCTCAAGATATCAGCTTACAAGACCGACTACGTACTGAGCTCCTAACTCTTTCTCCGAACATGAGCCTCGCCTCGCTCAAACCATCAATTCCAAATTCAAAAGACCTGGATGGTCTTCCGTTGCTACACGCCATTTTGATGGAGACACTCCGAATCAATGCTGCTATTCCAGGTAGCCAGCCACGAGTGACTCCATATCCAGGATGCAATTTGGGGGAGTACTCTGGGATCCCAGGCGGCGTGAGAGTTGGCGCCCAAGCATATAGCGTGCACAGAAACGAGCAGGTGTATGCGGACCCGGAGAAATGGGACCACACGAGGTGGATGTAGGTAATGGGAGAGCCCAAGATTTCTTCTTTTGAATGTCTCGAGATTTTCTGGAGACATGTCTTATCCTCTTCCCAGTACAATCCTAAAGAGGCCATTACTAACTCCCTCGTTATCTAGGGACGACGAGAACGGATTTACCGAGGAGCAGAAAAAGGAAAGGGATCGATGGTTCTGGGCTTTCAGCAGCGGGGGTCGCATGTGTGTGGGGAGCAACTTCGCCATGCATGAAATAAAACTTGTCATTGCGGGGGTCTATTCGAATTTTAAGACCCAAATTGTGAACGACGAGGGTATCGAGCAGGAAGATGGGTACACATGCGGTCCAACGAGCAACAAGCTGTTCTTAAAGTTTGAGAGGGTGTGAAAAAGCCGAAACTGCAGATAACGATATGTTTTTAATAAAAAGTAACATCTTGTTACGTGAAACTGAAAACGGTATCCATACTAATAATTCAATGTCGTACTCCGCAAAACGAAGTGTTGTTGATGATTATGAAATAGCGAGGCGGGCCAAATTCGTGTCTGGTGAAGCCAGGGGTACTCAGCTCAATAATCTCCGCAAGTACAAGCCTATTTAAAGCCTCTAAATAAATTTAGAACATTGATTGACTTTAAGGAAGAGCTCAAGTTTAAGTGAGCTTTAATTTTAGTCTTTAAAGTTAATTGCATATTATAGAAACTCGATTCACCAGACAGTTTGGCAGCCTCGTAGGTAGCTATACCCGATTCAGGGTCGCAAAAGTTTTTTTTCATAGCACCAGCGTCAACACCCGTATAGAATCCTAGCCCAAACTACCCATTCCAAGACTTTATTTTATGCCATTTCAGTATCCTCGTCCTTCTCATCAAAATCGTACCACTCGTCGATTTTCCGTCGCAAAATTCCCGGGTGGACGTAGGGGGTGTAGACTGGAGCTGGCGTGCACGCTACCTGATGCTGGCTTTGGTTGGCGAACAGCTGGAGAGGGGCTCCAAGCGTGGGGGAGGACTTTTCATTCGAATTCATGGACATCCCAATCGATGAATTCCCCTTGTTGTTCTTGGCCGTAGCTTGCTCTACGGACTTTTTCTGGTCATCCTGCTGCTCTTTTAATCGCCAGTCCTTCAAAAGCTGTCCCAGGCCGCTGGTAACCGACTGCAATTGCCAATACGCCTCCGCGTCGAAGCCATTATATCCCTTGACCTGTATAAATTTTGTTAGCTGAAGTAATCCCCAGTGACCAATCATTTTGTCAAAATGCTGCTATGTTCTAATGAAACGGCAGAGCGCACATACCTGACGAAGAGCGTCTACCAATGCAGGCTCCATGACCGTCTTGATCCCGGTCTCATCCATTCTGTAGTGCCGTTTCACATGCTCAACCCACAGCTTCTCCATTGTGTTTCGGTCGATGAGCTGTTCATTCATGCCTTGGACATCCATGACGAATTTGCCATACTTGACGTCCCAAACGAGGTATAGGAAGCCCTTTGGGTGTATGTAGTCGGGGACTTTGATAGTGGACTGGTGGATCAATATTTGTGCTCTTGGGTGAGCGGTTTCTGGACTGACCATCGCCGTTACTCTATCGTCTGGGTTTTCTGCTGGATCCATGCTCATGATTACATCTCCAAAAAATTTTTAGTAGAGGCCTGCAGAAAGATCGATAATTTGACTTGCCTTTAACGACTGCCTGGTCAGCAACGCTGGCTGGGTTGGGGTGACCCATTTTTGATTGCTGATTCAAAGCTTCGGATTTCAGTCTTGTTGGTAGAGAAAGCGTTGGGATATGTGCGTGATATGTGGACATGTGCGGCTGTGCGCTCTTTAGTAGATTCAACGTTGGCGGATTCACCTCGGGGTGAGGTACTGGGAATACCAACACCCCTGCATGGGTCATATGACTGTCCATGAAATTGTCTGGGTGAATTTCTATTCATTGCCTTCCAGAGTGAACTGTTTCATGATTTGCCTCAGCCAACCAAGCTGTTGGTGGACGATGTCTTGATATACCTCAAAGCATGAGGAGAAAACTCGGTATTAAAGTAGCTAAACTCACTTATTACATTCAAATCTGAATAGTGTTAAATTTAAAATCTTGTTAAGTCATGTAGTAAGTATAGAGCTGCAGAGGTGGCAGCTGTAGGTAGCTATCAGCATGATGTTTTGTTGTAGGGCATGCTAAGCGAAAATAATCAAAACACATGCTAATGAAAAACTAACACGCCACTTTGGGTGGCATTCTGAAATCTCAACGCAATTAATTTTTAGTATAAACTATTGGCTATTCTTCGTCATCGTCGTATGACTCGTCAATTACGCGCGATGACATGGCTGGGAGATACGATGCAGGTGCTCTATTTGGAGAAGCAACAGCAGTATCAGACTCAGCAGCAGCAGCTGCCTTTCTTCGGAAATGCTCATTTTTAGCCATCCTATTGGCTCTCTTCTGATTGATCTCTCGTTCCTGATACAACTCCATCTTGCCTCTCCAGAATTCTTCCATGTCAGCTTTTCCGCCCATTCCACCATTCGCCTACAACTCAAGTTAGCAAGCATGCAATTTCAAAATCGAGGACTGAACCTACTTGAGAAAGCGCCATAGATAGTGCCAGTCTATTCTCCTTTCTGGTAACCTCCGGTGTGGTCTTCCACTGCTTATACAGTGCCCTGCACTTCAATTCCCAAGCCTTCTCCACGGCTTCCCGGTCAACTTTACCGCCATTCTGGATTTCGGAATAAATGACGAACTCTTGGTAGGAAGGATAAATTTGGGTTGGGGTTGTCTTGATGGCATTTGGTGGGCTTGAATCTATGCTCGGAATTTCGTCTTTGGCTTGAGCGGTGACTTGCTCCTCACCGTTCCCTCCCCCCAACTCACTCCCCAGAAAATCGTTCAAAAATCCACCTCCACCCAAACTTCCAAGGCCGCTCAGACCACCGATCATATCACTGTAGTTGTGTTTATCGTCGTCGTCATCTCCGCTCAGGTCCTCATTCCAATCCTTCGCCGCCATTGCCTGAGCGATCCCTAAGAAGCGTACTAGTACTTCGCATCGCCAAGATGTGGCATCTTATTGGGCTTACCTTTGGCCAGGTGGTCAGACTCCCCACGGGAATTTCCATGAGGGGAGGTGTGTTGATTCATTGTTGGTGGCTCTTTCTGGTTGATGTGATGGTGGTGGTGTGGTGATTGCGAGGCGGTCGTGTTGTACTGTTGGTGTTTTTTCTCGGATCTGTGCGGCAGAAGAAGAGGCTTTAAATAGCTGCTGTGATGGGGTTGGTGACGCTTCTCGTTTCTGAAATTTTTCAAAACTTGAGTATTGATTGCAAGCACATATTCACACCCAGATTCACCACCTTGGATGTCGGGGTCTGGATGTCACAAAAAATGTCCTTGTCCGAATGTCATGAATTTCTAAGACAACATTCAGCTTGAGTTGAATCTGCTTTTCAGTGTTGTAATAAATAGAGTATCGTTGCATTGATTGGGTTATGGTGGGCTGTGAGGCGGGGGCATCAGACCGATCAACAGAGACATTTATACAAGACCGAAGAAAGCCCGACCTGAGCTTCCCACTATTAGGAATTACGCGGGCCAAAAAAAACATGATTAAATTGGAACTTTTTCCTAAGTCTATCTGAAATAGAAAACAAAACGGCAAAAGATTTTTACATCTTTCCACCTCCTCTGCTGATCCTTTTCAGGGGCAAGATGCGTAGAGAACCTACGATGGGAATTGAACCCATAATATAGGTTTGCTAACCGCTGAACACCAGGAGGTGAAACAGTTGTTAGTGTTTGTTTGGGCAACAGATCGCCCTGACAGCCAGATAAATCCAACTCGGGACTGGAAATTTGCCTTTTTGGCTACATATATGACATAGAATTAAGCGAGTTTGAACAAAACAAATTGCCCGAGGTCCTGCCACTTCCTCCCCCAGGGCCTCGCCAACCTACAAGTCACGTTCGTGGAGGACAAAGTGCATTCTTGTAGTGGTAATAGATGTCCTAGACTTTTTTTATGACTTTGAAGCGACCGAAGTAATCATCGGGATTGTCCAAGTCGCCACAATATGAGAAGGCTGTCAACCGGGTGTGACCCATATCAACACCTGCGACAGGCTCTAAGTATCCTACCCAAATGCACTCACAACTTCTTCCATTTTGTTTACAACTGGTGATAATGGCTGCCAAAATTTGTGGGTTTCTATGATTTGGCGGGATGAGCCAGAAGAACAGTACAGGCTTAATTTGGCTTTAATTCAAGTGTCATTTTAAGACGTGCCGAAGCTAATAATTATCCATTCCAGCAAGACTCGGATCCTTAAGAAGAGTCTAAGACAAATCAAACCCCCATAGCAGTATCCTCCTGGACCACATCCTTGGACTCGTCAGACTTGGCCGCCGCAAGCCGGACCTTAGCCTTTCGCTTTCTGCGCGCAGACTCCATACCCCGGAAGTGACCAAACTTGGGATCTACCTCCTTGACAAAAGACAACCCCTCCATGCCATGCATCATGTTTTGAAGCTGCCAGTGGCGATTTGAATCGAATCCCTCATAGCCTCTGGTCTGCAACCCGTTAGCTTGATATCACCAGAACGAAACCGCAGAACATACCTGCTGATTGGCCTGAGCCAAAGTCTTCTTTCTACCCAAAGGGGCCCCCGAGGGATCTTCCCTCCAATTGGCGTAGTGATTCTTCAGGGTCTTGTACCAGAGAGCATCCATGGAGCTGCGCTTGATGAAGTGGGAGCTGAGAGCTTGGGCGTCATTGGCGAATTTCTCGTATTTGACAACGTTGACGAGGTGGACGAAGTATGCATCTTTCTTCTGCTTATAGTCCGGAGCAATTGACTTGGGTGTCTTAGGCTTCTTGGGTGTCTTGGACACTTGGAACTCGGAATTTCTGGAGTGGGAGGGTTCATCGTCGACGACGTTTTCCATAAGCTTCTCAACAGGGGCCAGAGCGTCGGCTGGCATGGTCGTGGCTACAAACTGTTAGCAACTGGGAAGACTCAAAGATGCGCGTGAAATTAGCTAACCAGTGGTGGCACTCTTTGACGAGTAACGAGTGTTCAGAAAATCGCCTTCCATGATTCCCATTGCTGGTGGTGGCTGGTCTCGAAGACCCTGAGGGTAGTATGGAGCAGGGACAATATCTCCGATAGCACCACACTTTTCCTTGTACTTGTATTCTGGTTGGAAATTCATTTCCATGCAACGATGAAGATCTAAGCCAAGGTACTGGGGGTCGAGTTTGACACGAAGCCGAAGGAACTCGAAATTGTTGAGGTGGGATGTTTTGGAGGAGCGCTATAAATTTTTGAGTACGTTCACAGCCTGTGAACTGCTAGCTCCGATGAGTCACTCTAGTTGTAGAAGTTCTCCTTTGGCAACATTGTCGCGTCGCGTTCTGGCGGTAAACAATGCCCAGAAGAGCAGTGAATGGCAACGGGCCCTTACTGACATCATCATTTAGCAAGGATGATAAGACTGGACTTAAATCATTGTGAAATATCTGGAAAACCGTATTCAAAACACCTCAATGTGAATTGTACCTGGCTTTACTCTTTTCTTTCCAAATATATTGATGCCTTTCTACGCCGCCAAGACTTTGCGTTGCAATACCAGAAAATGCTAAATCCACAGATAACGTCCTAACACGGCTTACCACGTATTTCCAATGGCTAAACTGCATAAATTTTACTTCTCAACCTCACCGAAAAAGCATCAGTAGCCCCTTGAATTGGCCTATCCAACCGCCCCGCCTCACTACTCCGCGACTAACTCTTCCTCACTACTCCCCCCCCGTTATAGTCTTATGATCCACTTCGTGTTTTTCCCCCGCTGTTATGCGCCCAAAATTCCAACCAAGCCAATGGATCTCACCCCCTGACTCAAGGAGTCACTCTCTGCAACGAGGGCAGGCTTTCAAAACAAACCACCAAAAAACTCGCTTAACGACTAGCGGCTTTCTAACGCGCTATTCCTTGCCCAAGGCATGAAGAAAGACTGCTCCAGATCAAAGAAGAAGCCGGCCACTCTCCTGTATGAAGCAGGAAGTTGCATATAGTAGTAATCTCCTTCCCCTTCTCCTCGGGAAGATTTCCACCTGCGCAGTTCTTGTGGTGCCAACAAATATTAACATCAACAGACATTCTCACAGGAACATACACATTCACATCACTTTTCAAGTACGACTCAGGCGTTGCCGGATCACAAAAAGAATTACACAAAGCTTTTTCCCATTCCTATGTGTCGCCCAGAAGCAGAAAAAAAAACAATAACAAAAAACGAGAGAGGGAAATCGGTATCTCATACAGACAAATACGCAATCGCTTCGTAATCTGCTTACTCGCTAGCCAGCCAGCTAGCCTTAGTACGCACCCATTCCATGCTCCCAACGAGAAGAGGAAAAAAGGATCATCTTATGCCATTTGATGCGGACCAGCTAAACCAATAAGATCAACCATGAACAAAGAAACGAAGGACGGACGAACTCCTCTTCCTATGCATGTAACCATTCCATTCCATTCGTACCATGATGTGTCGTCCCTCCCGTCACAGGGAGATCCATGAGCCATGAGAAAGTCAGTGCGTACCGAATGACTGACTACCTATGCGAAGTAGGATTTCCATAGAACGCCTTCTAGATCCTCTAATTGCTCGGGGGTGAAGTACTGCGATATGTTAGCGAAGTGGTAATATGAGGAGGGGATGGGAGACGTACTCTTTGGTCAGTGACCCATGTATCTTGTCTAGTCTTCTTGAAGTCTGCCAGGATGGTCTTGACAGTCTTACCGATGGCACCGGCATCATTTGCTGCTCTAGATGCTAGCAAAGCCAGGATCTCTGGCATCCATACCGGTGGCGGTGTCACGTAGGGGAATGCTGTGACTAGAGCACCGAGACCGAGAACTGCAGCATGCCGTCGAATGACTTGTTGATTGTTGCTGACCGGGGTGTTGGTACCGGGTGTCTTCTTTGGCATTGGATTCTTTCTCAACGAGTCGGTGAATTTCTTCTGAAGAGTAGAGAGAATGCTGTTGCGAAGAGCAACGGGCGAGCATCGAATCATGCCTGATAGAGTGGTGGCAGCACCAGATCGGACTTCGTGTTGAGTATCCTCCAGCATGTCGGCAACAGCTGCAAACAAGGCTTGTTGCTGTTCAGGCTTGATGAGGAAGATACGTCGGAAAAAGATGACTTGCATGTTGATGAGAGTTCGCAGGCGTTGATGCCAAGATGTGGATACCTTTCCAATACGGATCAAGGCCGAAATGAAATCTCCATCCTCTCCAGCACGGAAAGGAATGTTAGGCAAGTGGCGGTAAACAAGATATGCAAGACGTTGCAACTCAGGGTCCTCCTTCACATCCATCATGTGCAGCAGCTGTTCCATGAACACATCTGGGAAGAATTCCAGAAGCTGTGTGCATTCATAAGACTGCAGAGTATTGTCAAGCCACAGCAATACAGTCTTGCTACCGGAAGTATACGAGGATGGAGTTTGTTGACCAGGAGCACGCTCACCACGCCAGACCTCGAGTCGATCGAAGACTTCTTTGATGCTTGTGGAGAACTCTTCAGACGGGGTGTAAGGCTTGATACCAATTGACGATGAGGCTTTGTTCTCTTGCAAAAGGGTCTTGACATCCTTGAAAGCTTCATAGTAACGTGTCCGGTAAATCGAGGCAATGGTGCGACCAATAGCTTCCCGAACAGCCTTGTATGGATGGTCAATGTGAGCCAAGAAATCTTCAAGGATAGGCTTCTCTGAGCGGAAATGCCAACCAGCATCTTCGATTGCAAATTCCAGAAGTTGGACCTTGGAGCTCTCCTTGAAAGCCGCGTTTGATGTCATATCCAAACGGAACGACGTGAGAGTATCAATAATCTCGCGGGCCTGACGTGGGTCGCGGCCACCAATGATCATGTGCAGACAAGTCATCCAGTAGGCGATATTCTCAGGTGTCAAGCCATCGGCAAAGACCTTCAACATGATGGGTACGCCAAAGGCCCAAACCTTATTACGAAGCTCGGTTGGTCGCTCAACGACACAGATGAGTAGGGCAGCTACAAGTTCTGAGGTTGCACGATGCTGGTGCTTGTCGCTCCCATCACCGAAAACTGCAGTGATCTCTTCCTTGATGTCTTCAAATGTAGCCTTAGTCAATCCAGTGAGAGTGAGGTCAAATGTTTGCATCAAAAGGGCAGCATTGTGAACTCGGAAGCGATCTGCGGCCGAATCACGAGGTTCCTGCTTCATATATCCGAAAAACTTCTTGTACCAGTCGCGAGTAAGTTTGTCCCCGATCTGCTTTCTGACCGACGTTTCGAGCTCGTCATAATCCGTGAATTCAAGTGGCTCAGATCTGGTGGCTCGGAAACTGGTACCCCAGACAAGCCATCCTGGAAAGTCTCGTTCGACAAAGTATTCGGGGACTTCTTGGCTTGCGAAGCCGTCGAGGAATTTCTTTGTCCAATTGGGGTCGTCTTTGCGGACAGCCACCTCAACTCTGTTCTCTGCGTTTTCCTTTTCGAGAACAAAGTTTTCGACGCTGTGTCCGTAAATCGCACGTGTGTCAAGATGATTGAAGATTCGGATGAATGATTCAGCGTAGCTAGCTCGAAGTCCAGGGTGATCGTCAATAGAGCCATCGATTGCCAAGTCTATAAGAGAAGGTGGCGCCAAGGTCTGCACGCGGAGGCCTGAATTCAGAATGAACAGCGTACATCGGCCAGCAATCTTCCAGTGAGAGTTCTTCGAGATTTCGATAAGCTTCTCTGCCAATGCCAACTTCTTTACTTCGACCTTACGTCTACGTTCGACGATAAAGCTATGTCTCGAGGAGATCTTAGCAGAGTTGTCATCCTTGGGCTCAAACACATCCACCAACTCCTGGTTGATAACAATGATGTGTTCGAGGGATTTTCCGAACTCCATGAGACCACCATACACAGCGCTGCTACTGACTTTCTGGATTGAGGGCTTGTCGACTGAGGCAGTCTTGATGTAGAGGTCGATCATCTCAGGAGCAAACCGCCAATCTTTCGAGATTGTCTTTGTCAGACTTCCGTACAGCAAAGTGTACAATGAGCCCTTGATTCGGTCGTAGTCGTTGGTTTCCAGAGCAGTTCTGAATGTTTTCAGAAGCTCAGGTATAACAAGAGGTCGGCCCCCAAGAAGACTCTTCAGTGCAGACTCAAGTGCAGCCTGCGCGTTGATTCGAACCTCAGCGTACAACGATACAGCTGAAGCGGCCAAGTCTAAGAGAAGCTTCTTGTCAAGATCGGATTTGTGTCTAGCTGAAGAGTTGTGCTTTGCTCGCTGGAAGTGGTATATGCTAGCTCGCTTAACCAGGAGTGGTCTTGGGTATATCTTCCGAAGTCCGCTGACCTTGAACGCTCGAATGTCAACGTCGTAGAGTTTGCTCACTCGCTCCAGCATATGCGCAGATCTCTCATTGCCAACGTCCGTAATCCAAGTCCGGTAGGTTTGGTACAGAGCAGTAAAGCAAGCGACATCATCTTCCTGGAACTCGCTCAAGAAGACGTGTATTCTGGACAAGAGATGGCCGATGTCCTCGCGAAGCTTGTGAATATGGACATATGTTGGACTATTTTTCTCCAACAAATATCCTGCTCTGTAATGGAATTGGGGTCGAGTCTCCACATCTTCAGCAGCCTCTGCAAGAGGACTCTCTTCCTCATCCATCGAATCACTGTCGCCCATTTGAGTGTCACCATCCTTGTCCTTATCCCGTTGGCCAGAGGCCTTCTTTGGATCGAACAGTGTGGCAATGCCCGAGACAATCAGCCGGAGTTGAGACAGATTCCTCGACACTTCATCAGACCACTCCTTATTCTTGCCCTTCCTACTGACAGCTGGGTTCTCACTGATGAGGTTGGTAAGTCGTTCCATTGCAGTGTCGACCTGTGATTCGAAGAGTTCAACAGCAAAGTTGATCTCCTCCTCAGATGGTAGATGCCAGTTGATGGTCAAATCCGTCGGCTTGGTGATCTTTCCCCAATCACTAACATCTAGACCACGCTTGACCACATCTGGCTCGTAGAGCGCGCCATCTACGGGATAGATTAGGGTCAGGTTGAGAAGTAGATGATGGATGTAGTTCGAAATGTGGATGGTAGGAATTCCGCGGCACTTCTCTTGCATATACAAAGCGATATCGAAGAGCTCCTTCTTGTACGGCATGAGACTATCTCCAACGTGAACAATGATCATGCTCAACATGCTGATGTGCCAGACCAAGGCTCTGTCTCGAGGCAGCACATCGCTTCCACTACTCCGGTCCGAGGCTGCATCGTTATAATCAATCTCATTCCGGATCCCAACAATGAGCATGGGAACAAAGATCTTCAAGGTCTTTTCTGGGTTGGCTTTGCAAAGGGAGTTGCAGATGAAGGCCATTGCGTCTCGAGATTGATGAATTACGTGACCCCCAACAAATGTAGCAATCTTCTCAAGAGCTTTATCGAAGATCTCGGGAGAAAGGGCAGCAAATAACGGAGTAAGTGCTGATGGTAAGGTGTTGATCACACTTTCTTCAGGAGAGCCAGACCGGGCACGTGACAATTCGGGCAGATTCTCCAGGAGCGTGAAGATCTTTCCCAGTAAAGACAGGACAAACTCGCCAAACCCAGCAGTGGACGAGCGAACGATATTTGCCTCATCCTCGTCACTCAATTCAGTTCGGTAGTCAATGTCGATGTTTGGGCCTTCTCGTTCCATTCGTTCCATTTCGCCTTGCACCCATTGAATCGCTAGCGAAGAATCATGGATATCTCCGTGCTCCTTGGTCAAGTCGACAAAAGGTATGCTATAAGCTACGGATTGAATGAAGTTTAACGTGTGGAGTGTCTTTGATAAATCATTGGCATCGATACCAGGTAAAGCCAGGGCCAGAAGAGCAGTGATGTGACATCGCAGACCCTTGTGCTTCGACATGACATTGGCAGTCAATTGCAGGCCGCAAAGTGAAGATTGTGTTCGATGAACCTCTACAAGACCCTGCAATGAAGGGTAAAATCTCTGCAAAGCTCCGGGGATGATGAGATGGGGTTCGAGATATGCTAATCCTTGGATGGCGCCGAAGAAGTGGTTCAGGGACTTGGCTTTCTTAGAAAAGAGGCCCATGAACATAACTTCCTTCAAGCTGAGAACGAAGCGCTTTTTCAACTCTGGGCTGATTCGCCGCTCTGGTGGAGTATCCATCTCTCCGCTTTGCTCCCGGTTCCAACGCATCACGAAGAAATCAACCAAGTGGAAGACAATCTGGGCCAGCATATCTGTCCAAGCACCTTGATTCGATGGGTGGAAGAAGGTATCTACAGACACCATCAAGCCTTCCAAGTTCGAAAGGATTGAGCCTGGCTTGTCGATGCAAGCTGGCGATAGAGACATGACGATCCATCTAGCAATTGAGTAACCAATTGGAATCTTCTTCTTGTCTCTCTCTAGAAACGCACCAAGACCCGCTCCCAGATCAACTAGAGCACTGTATGGAGACGATGCCTGACCCACAGGAATTTCAGTCAGTCTCAACAGGGCAGTGAAGATAAGATCTGACTGATCCTTCGTAAATATACCATATTCTGAGAATGGCACATGCTTGCTTGTGAGAGAGTCCCTTGCTAGTCTTGAAAACATATCGAAGAAGATGATATCAAAGGCTTTGGATCGATTTACTAGCGACCAGAGGTGGAAGAAGGTGGGGAGGTAATCTTGTGGTTGAAGTTGGTCAGCCTCGTTTGATGCTGGGTGGGTGGGCATCAACAAATTCAAAGAGCCAAGTACGATGAATGCACCGGATATTTCTGAAGTCGTGAAATACGGCAAGATCTCTTCCAGCATGGCTTGGCGCTCCCCGGGATCAAAGTATTGTGACGCGAACATGCACATGTTGGTAATGTTCTTATGGCTTCGCTTTCTGCCCCCTTGGTGTGTTGCCATCTCAGATGGAAGGACGATTGACTTGATTTCCTTCCATAACGGTCTCCAGTCGAGTATTAAGTCCTCTCCAGGTTTGAGGTAGTGTTTCTTCCTTAGTACTGTTAGCTGGATTGGGTAGAGGTTTGATAAGGGAGCCTTACTTTATCAAAAACCTAAACATGCTCTCGAACCGGTCTGCTGCTAACCAGTCCATCCCCGGTGCCACAGCCAACATGTAATACATCTTGACGAGCTTGATCCGCAGCTCCCGCGTGATCTCGAACTTGAGATTCAGCCATCCCTTAAGCTCTCTCGTCCAATGCACAGCACCTGGAGATATGTCTTCCGCCTTCAAGGCAATATAAAGTTGCTTCAAGATCTCCCCCAAGGCTGCGTTTCGTTCGCCCTCCTCCTCAACGGCATATGGAAGTAGCTGGAAGTATGGGAATGTTCGAGGTCGGTACCGCTTCTCCTTCTCTGAATCCACTCCATTGGCACCGAATCCAAGCCCAGGCGACGTTGCACGCGATATTGCGTCGTTTGAGTGTCCGTTTTGGAGGAGGCCCTGCAGGAACTGCGCATGGTTGCGGCTGTTTGTATAGCCGTCCTCCATGGTCTCGCGCGGTGCTCCGGAGCTCGAAATTGGGTCGCCTGTCAGCTTTGGCTGTCTACGAGGGGGTCCTGGGCCAGATATCGTGTTAGCAGATATCTAGAAAGCTCATGTGTTACGTGGGGAGCGGTGTAGACATACTTAGAAGGGAGTGTAGAGCTCTTGTTGGAATGAGCTCGAAGCTCTCTCACAGGAGCTGTTGATGTTACAAATCCGCGCGACGACAATTCGCAAGCACTTCGGCAGATATCAGATGGTTTATGGCGAACTGGTTCCGTCGTTCGCATTTGAATTTTTCGTATTTGATGGGAGACAGCGAGGTCGGCTGCCAGATGATGTTGCACTGCTTGACTCGGCGACTCCAGCCTTGTGCTGACCTAACAGAAGCGCAAGGTTGAGAAGCGGGAGAGAAAGACCTGGGCGCCTCAAGGCTACAATTTACGAACAAAGGTGAATTGTTTGCTTTAAACTCATAATTAACAAAGTGCTATTGAATTTAAAGGAAGATTCAAGATGGTGTTCATAAGTTCTTGTTGGGAGGCAGAGATGCCTTTTTTAACAAAGCAATTCGCCGTTTGAAGCGGCGGCAAGGCAATGTCAGTACGCAATCCACTCCCGCCTTGCGCATACGTGATCTAGTCGTGCCTGAATGAATGACCACCCGACTTATGTTATGGACTGCGGCTTTCAAAATGTCCGAGACAATCTAGAAATATTTAGAATATCGGAATGCAGAAGCTGAATTGTTTCATTCTTATTTCCTGTCACCTAAGATGCAGGGTATTCTGTACAGTAAGTAAAAATATATACACTGTAATCCTGCCAACTCCTAATGACTTCAGAGTTTCCAACTGGAAGCCCTGAGTACTGATAACTCCTGTCCCAAAGTCCTATATACAAAAGGGAACCAAAACACAGACTCTGGTGGTATTGTAAACTGTTCCGATGACGATGAAATGCCGCAATGTATACAAAACGCCTTAGTGACTTGCACGCTCTAATTCGAGCGTGAACTACTGTTTGTTCGTCGAAATAAATTCGTGAATGACTTCCACCGGCCTATCTTGGGCTTGCCAACCTGATCCGAAGCCTGCTTCCCGCCAAAGAATGCAATACTGTGCCGTTGCGGCTGCGGCTGCGACTGCGTGAAGCTGTTCTGAAGAGAACTCGTGGGAATGTATGAGTGGGGCCGTTTGGGCAGCCGTGTTGGTGTATCTGGGGTTGCTGCCAATGATCTAGGAAGAGAGAGCGAAGTGGTTGGTGTGGCAGCCGGATTAGATGGGGTTCCATAGCTTGTTCCGTTGGTCTGAATGTCCTTCGATTCCATCATACTCTCCCCCTCGCTATCGCTAGGCACAGTGCTCGGTGCATGCCCAACTCTCCGAGCCGCCGCTCGTTGCATAAATGCGGTACCAGTAGACACAGATCTCTTCGGCGTCGAAGGACTCCGTTCGAGTTGGGGAGAACTACCATTACTTGGGCATCCGATGGCAGAGACTCGGCGAATTGTGCCACCGAGGACAGCCCCAAGGGTATGGGTAGATTCTGGCGTACTTGCGCACGTTGGGGTTGGACTCAAGCGACCTGCCTCAGGTGTCAGAGACATAGATCTCACCCGACCGGATAGGTTCTTTGCAACAGCCATTGCATCGTTATACTTGAAGTATGGAGACCATCCTTGGCGTAAGGCTAGCCACACACCAGTGACCTGAATAAGGGTCTTCAAGGTTTGGTCAACAGGGATTGTAGTTCTCCCAGGTGTGGCTTCTTCATCCACTGCTTGGTCTTCATCCTCTGCAAAGGTTCTCAAAGGAGAGGTAGGAGGGTGTCTACTGCTAGAAGGTGAGATAGTCGTGTAGAAATCAGGAATGTTCAATTTGGCTTGATTCATTGTGGCCAAAATCGGGTGACGTCGAGAATTTGGATCGATGATGCTGAACGTGAATTTCACTTCGTTATTGATAATGGCGTCTGGCATATCAACACTTTGCCGCCTATTACTCCTCCGGACCCATCGGGCAGTTGTCTGAATACCATGCTCATCGGTTGTAACGAATTCGAAAAGACCGTTCGGCAGCGGAGATGCAACCCAGACAGAGCCATCACTTAGAACCATCTCGGCCTTGCCCTGGGAACCTCCAGAGTCCTTGGGCATTTGGCAAATAACGGCCACCAAATCCCGATTCGCAAGTCCATCCTCGTCCGAGTCACTCCCCTCAACATTTCTTTCAACGGTAGTCTCATATTCCTCACTCTTGACGACCATAACATCATTGCATCCTAATTCCCCCTTCCCCCTAAACATACGTGGAAATTTCTTATAGAGTCGTGGAACAACAACAGTGGATGGCAGGACGTCGAGAAATGGTTTTGGCCTTGCGTCTGATGACAATTGTTGCAATTGGAGCAATAGCTTTGGTCGAATTTGTAGGAGCCTCTGCTTCTGAGTGAGGGTCGGAGCTGGATGGGCAAGATGGAATGTCGTGCTCGTTCGCACGGACTGCCTCCGCCGTCTCCCTCCTCCAGCAGTTGTAATACTGCCCTCAGAGTTGGCCATGGACTTCGCATCTTCACTCATTGTATCCTCCTCAAACTCCTGGAATCGCACGACGGGTTCTTTGGCAGGTGTTATGTTCTCGGACAAGGGTCTCAGCGGTCGACGCAAAACTGGTGAAATATTTTCGTTAATCGTTGACGTTTGGGGGGCTAACAAAGGTGCGGAAAATGCTGATCGTGATAACGGTGATCGTTTTGGGAGAGAATTGCTTCGAAGTCGAGTTCGAGGAGTAGACGCATCTCGAGAGAACTCATGGGCATGATAGCCACTGCCCGAATGGATGAGCATCGTGAAAGGTTCGGAACGGAAGTGACGCCCCAAAACTGGGGGCGTCTTCTTCAAAGAAGTGCGGCGATGTTAGAAGAAGATATCGAAAACTGGATGGTGTGTAAAATTCGTGGTTTGAGAGCATTGGACTGGAAATTGGTAGGGCTGACAGTCAGGCTTAGCTCAGAGAGCTGAGCCACGCGTGGTGATTTGATATATTACGAAAGACTCGCAATCAGCAAAGTCGGGTATGAAAATAAGAATAGCAAGGACGAAATGATGATCTGGGACGAGAGAGCGTAAAAGGCGTAAAAGGCGAAGATGAGAAGATATGGAGAGAGGGGGGTTTCTGAGGCTGAAGATGCGCGAGGTAGGACAGCAGATCCAGGGGGTCTCCTTGGGCGGCGTTTGTATGGGAGATGATCTCTCGTCAGCACGAGAACCCGAGTGCAAAGCACCGACTGGCCGGTAAATGATAGGTGAACTGGGCCTGGGAAACTGAACAGTGATGAACACTAATTGGAACACAGCACCTGGGCTGAAGTGAAAGGCATCGAGTCGCTTGCTGTGAAATTGAAGTGGTGAACGGATAGCCGGAAACGTCGACCACAAAGAAGCAGGATAGGCCACAACGTCGATCAAGGAAGCTTTTGATTACTCCTGGCTGGCTGGCTAGCACCTGTGCCGCTGACACTCCCTCCCTTACTTTGACAAATAATAACAGAGGCTGCCGGCAGTGATGGAAGAGCTGGCGAGTGACAGTTGAGGAGAAAGAAATCTAAGTTCCGGTACATCCAAGTCACTCACTCATCGAGAGAAAGGGATGAAGAGTACGAGAATGAGGATGAGGAAGAGAAAGTAAGCAAATTGGATCAAAGCTTCAGCCGGAGCTTCGGACAAGAGAAAAGGGATCAGAAAGGGATCAGATCAGGACCCCTCCCTCATCCCTCATCCTTCATCCACTCCACCACACTTGCCTGCATCAGCCACAGCGATTCGGAGTCGGAGCTTGGAAGTATCCGGGCTGGCTGGCAGGCTGGCTGGAGAGGAGAGGCTGGAGGGCTGGCTTGGTAAGTGAGGAAGAGGAGAGGAGGGGAGTGGAGGGGAAGAGCGTGAGGGTGGTGCCACAAAGAGGCCAGCCCAGCCAGCCAGCCAGCATAAAAATTGGAATGTTCATAAATGTTTCATGGGGCTGGCTGTGATTCGCCGGGCACGGCAGATGAACAGAACATCAACAGTGCAACACCCATGAGCATTACTTTATTCGCGAGATCCATGTGCATGGCAGGGCAAGGCGGAGCGGGCTCGGCGGGGCAGGGCATGGCATGGCAAGTTCCCATCTAGTGGGACCAAGACCAAATAGAGTGCAGACTTGCCCGGACGTTCAAGCAGAGACGAATACGGCGATACGGCACTGTACTTGCACATCGGCACTTGCGCGGCCGAACCAACGATTGCGATAGCCGAGGCCGAGACCCACTCCTGATGAACAGCTGATCCCCCTTTTCCTTTTCACCTGCAGCTTCCTACAGTACTCCATACAGCCTACTCGAACCTCCTCGTACCTAGACGTAATTATTGATGTTCCGATCCGAGAAAACTGCAGCATTCATTCATTCACAACACCAGAAACAAGAGTAAAGCTTTTACCTAGATATGCAGGTGTAGAGACCCCGCATCGAACGCATGAGGTTGTAGCCTCACCGCCATCGATCCCTCCCCTCCCCTCCCCTTCACCGGCTTCCTTCAATCGAGGCATCCACACCACCTCGATCTCAATCCCAATATGCAGTCGTGGACCCGGCCTCAAGATAATCCCATCCGCTCTCTTATCACTCTCTTCGTTGGGTGGAAGGCCCTTCTATTGTTGATTGCGACTTGCAGTCCAGGTCTCGGCTACGATACCTCAGCTAGCCTCTTCTATGGAGGGCCTGATCATGACGACCAACTGCCATTGGTTCTTCGCTACATCGTGGGCAAACTGACCAGATGGGACGCTATTTACTTCGTAAAAGCTTCCCGTCGGGGCTATCTCTTTGAGCAAGAATGGGCATTTGGCTGGGGCTTTACACGACTCATAGCCCTGTGTGTTGAGGGTAAGCAAGAAAGCCGATGTCTATTTTGCTCGACTGACAGAAACGTAGGATTGAAGAAACTCGGCGTGTCGAATTATGTTGGCGTAGAAGGACTAGTCGCCATATGCATCGCACATGTCTCTCATCTACTTTCGGTCCTAGCAGTATTTAGCCTCACCCGGGCATTGTTCTTCACTTACTCTGTAACATTTGCATTCAGAGCGGCTGCATTCCACATCATCTCCCCAGCTGGGCTTTTCCTTTCTTCTCCTTATGCTGAGAGCTCCTGCGCACTATTGAGCTTCACAGGGTGCCTCCTCTTTACCAAAAGCATTGTTCACAAAGGGCCAAACACCACAACTCACGATCTGTTGGTTCTACTCTCTGGGATATGCTTCGGGATCGCTACGACTTTCCGGAGTAACGGGATACTCAATGGCCTGCTGTTACTTGAAGAAGCTTTCAGAACACTCCTAATGCTTAAAGATGGATTGCAACTATCCGTCCTTCGCCGTCTACTCTCCACAGGCTTGGGAGGTATGAGTGTTGGCGCTGGCTTCCTGATACCACAATACATCGCATACAGTGAGTATTGTGGAGAAACAGGCACGGCCATACGTCCATGGTGCCAAAGATCGCTGCCCAGCATCTATACCTTTGTTCAAGATTACTACTGGTATATCCTACACCTGCCAAATGCAAATTCACCGTCTAACATTACTTAGGAATTGTGGCTTTCTACGATACTGGACTGTTTCAAACCTGCCATTGTTCCTCCTTGCAATGCCAATGTTTGGCATTCTGACCACGTCTGGATTTTGGGCTTTAAAGCTCAACGCGTCTGACAGACAAGGCCAGTTTGACAAGACCCAAAGAACCAAGGAAGGAAGTGGTGCACAACAGGTGGTGCGGAATCTTGCAGTCACGCAACTTTCTTTGGTCCTCCTTACACTGTCTACTGCTCATGTCCAAATCATCACAAGGATATCTTCGGCCTTCCCTGTCTGGTTGTGGTATGGGTCAAAGGCGTCCCAGGATGGGAAGACTATGCTGGTGGGCGGCTTTGTGAAGTTCATGGTAATCTATGCTTTGGTACAAGGGGGTCTGTATGCCTCTTTCCTACCACCAGCTTAGCCTGGATACTTAAACCATGCACACTATGCATCCTGGTGTCCCAGACAGTGTACATTGTGAAGAACTAATGATGCCGTGTTTACTCTTTAAAATCTTTCAAAACAACACCAAAAATAAAGACATAGCTTGATGCTCTAGGCAGAACTCTGACTGTTGTTTGGCGGGGTAACAGGTGAATTGAGGCTTTACAGCCTTAACTTAGTAGTTACAAGAAACTCAAATTCATCTGAATGTTTGATCTTTCGTTCCATCTATTTCGTCTGTGCTGAAGCCCAGCACCAACACCCTGCATGACGCACGCGCTAAGGTTCGGCAAATCGCTTCTGTCGCGTCTGGTCTAGACAACAGCTGGCGGTTCGAAGGTGACCTCAACTTCTTTCTCAACCTCTTCCGCATCATATTTCTTCTCTTCTACATTTCTTGCACCTCCTGCACAGCAAATTGAGAGGGCCTGTTATCTGCAGTGTACAATCTGTCCATCCTTCCCTTCTAAAGGAACCCGACTTAAGTAACGGCGATACCTTCTCAAGGCACAAATATTTTCGAGCCAACAAAAAATATACACAAACGATTCCACAGTCGATCTCTGCATCGACTATGTGGCAAAACAATGGTGGATTTGGCGGCAATGGCCAGTTTCAGAATAACTTCAATCAGGATAACTATCCACCGTCCCCGTTCGCCACTCAACCTATGCAAGGACAACAATACTTCGCGCAGCACCCCAATATGATGCAGTATGACGATGCCAATGGTGATAGTTACCAACCAGAGGTTGGCTTGTTCAATGATAACGCCTACTCGCAGAACCAATTTATCAGCCCAGGTCCTCAGGTAAGTAGCGACCGAACTGCTTTCGAACCTTGCGCGGTGGTAGTAGCTTCAGATTTCATGGCTAACCCCAATCCTACAGTTCTCGCCACCTTCTTATAATGCTTCACCGCAAATGGCGCCTACTCCCCGTCCACCTGCCCAAATCAACGCCCGAGCCGCAGAACTGAAAGCACAATTGCTAAAGAATAAAAAAGGACGAGCAAGCTCTGCTACCCCTCCTGTTCACGCAAGCCTAGCATTGGTCACCATGCAAACAACTCGCGGGGATGGCTCGAGCTCATTGCGAGCATCTCCCAAGACTCCAACCACAGCTGAGGAAAAGCATGAACAAGAGCTGAAAATCACTGAATTGATATCACAATATTCCGAACCTCAGCCGGCTGCGGCTGCAGGTGTAAAGCAGGAGAGTAGTAATCCCAATGCATCTAGCATTCAGAGAACCCCAGTCCATATGGGCGTGAAGGCGCAAGCACCTTCATTAGGAAGCCCTACGAATGTCACCAAGCCGGTCAATATGGGAGGGAATACTGGAGAGGTACCAAAGCAAGTTGGCAATAATACCAAAAGAAAACATCTGGGAAATAGGCATACAAGCAATGGCTCGGTATCGGACGGTGAGATTCTCGAAGAGAACGAACCAAATCCTATGGAATCTACAACGGCGATTCGTGCGAAGCTCAAGGAAGCACAGACCGTTGGGAAGACTTCGAAGGTTGATGAACCGGTCTCTCGCAGACCTGCTTGGGATGAACGAACAGAGAAGACTTACAATCGCCCGTTACGAGATGAATCACCACCCCGTCGACCCCCTCCCACCAACCCTAAATCTCAGGTGCAGCGCAATCGCGATGATCGCCGTGACGAAGTTGATATGCGTTCGGAAAAGCGAGCATACCAGCCAGATCACAAGAATGAGAGAAAGCAGTATCTAGATTCTGAGAGACCGGTATATCAACGTCGAGAGAATCGTGAAGAGGATCATCGCAGACCAGAGTCTCACGAACAAAAGCGAGAAGATGCAATTAACAGACCAATTCGAGAGCAGAAGCCACCCACCCTTGATGACTTGTTGCCCCTTGATGAAGACCTACGAGAATGGCTAGACATTACAGGTTACCACAATGCCCCTTACAGAAGCAAGATTCTGAATCGTCGACGTGCTATTGCTGCATTGGATGCACAGAGAGACCAACTTCTGGCCGAGATGGAGCAGGACGAACGAGGTGGCCTTCCTGCGGTTGCTGGGGGTCAGGCACTTGGTTCATCTATGCTTCCCCCACCCATTCCTAACAAAGCAGGAAGCCGTACTGAGTCTGTTCCAACGCCATCTGAAGATATTCCTTCGGAACCTCAACGTGATCGAACGGTCTCTAATAAGCGTCCTTACAGCGACGTTGGCGATCCAAGAGGCGAAGTCAATGGTGGTGGAAAGGTTGCCCGTACTGATGATCGAGGTTATCAATCGCAGCGAACCAAGGAGGAGGATGGATCAGAGTATCGTCGCCCACGATCTAGTGGCTTCGATGCATCTCGCCGCTCGCCACCAGTTGATCGTCGCGCGAGAGAGACATCCCGCCCTCGTTACGAATCCAGAGGTCGAAGCCGAGAGCGTGACTCCTCTCCAAGCTCGGGCCGCCGAGCATTCGAGAGCCGACCACCTGGTCGGGGACGAGGCTACGAGTCAGAAAACTTCTATGATCGAGAAGACGTTCCAGAGCGAGGTCGTGGTGGATTTGAGGTCCGGGGCAATTACAGAGGTCGTGCTTACGATCCTAACTACCGATCCCGAGGTCGTGGCAGAGGCCGTGGTGACTCTCGTGATGGTAGAGACTTCAACCAGAACCCCGAAGTCAAGATGGAAACTGGTTTCGGAGCAAAGATTGCAAATGGCAAGCCATTCAAAGACCACAAGGGATTTGATAGGGGAGGTAGAGGAGGTCTGTAATACCCTTATCTTTCTAATTTTGCGTTTCTCTGGATGGATACCCCTGTTTTGTATTGTGTCTGTTGATCTTGTCTTCGATACCTTGTTGTTATGATTATTGTCCTTTGGTTATGTACAATGCAAGGCCAGCCTAATGAACCTCCTCGGGTCTGTGTTTTGTGACATTTTGTGAAGTGACGAGTGTCCTGCGCATTCTTGCTCAATTTTCTTCGAGAAACCCGTCATATTTTCATTCATTTATTCGCAATCTATCTATGCAAATGCGGATATTGACTTTGAGCAGAAACCAGGTATTTCATCGTAAAATCATTCAACGAGGAGAATGTCTTGAGATGTATTCAAGATGTAGGTCTCCAAATACATCTATCAGCTTTCAACAATTTACTAAATCTCGCAGTCTGTTTGGACAACTCAGGTACAAAATGGCAGCATCTTCAAGGAAGCATTCGAAACTTGCAAGAATGTGATCCTGGTTTTCTCGATCAATAAAAGCCGCGCCTTCCAAGGTTACGTAAGTGCTCCCAGACTTTCTGCTTCTACATCTACTCAATTTCATAGGCACGCATGGAATCTGTTCCCGGATCTGTTGAGGTACCAGAGTGGCAGCGAGCCATCAATTGGGAAAGCGCAGGAGCTTTCCGAGTCAAATGGCTAGTCGTCTGTTCAACACGCTTCCATCGCATAGGCCACCTCAAGAACGCGTTGAACGACAACCTCGCAGTGCTCATCGGCAAAGACGGCCAAGAAATTGAAGAAAACTGCGGAGCAGGTCTCATTGAGTTGATTGACGAAGAAGCCAACCAAGCCCTTGGTCAGCGCAACAGATACGATGACAGAATGTGGGACGACCATTACTGAAATTTTGGAGAGACGACATACATATATACGTTGATTACAACAAGCACCACCACCACGTATTGGCATGGATGGATGGCTTGGAAATCATTTTTGCAATTTTCCTTTTGTTTGGTATAGTCGTATGGATACGAAATAAGACCGAGGGGGTTGGGTTTTCTCTCGATAGCGATGACCTTACCAAAGTAATTAAGAAACACGGCGAATAATCGATGGCTTTTAATTGTACTATCCTACCTTGTCCGACCGTGAAGTTACCTGGTATCTCAGAAGCGTTTTTGGGGAACTTACCTCCTTTTGGCCACTGTCAATCGCTCTCCGCGTGCTCCAAACCCAAAGCCCATTTTCCTACGGCGTTCGCCAAACTTCTACAAGACGGAATATACTGGGATGAAGCTCTCGGCTTGTGTATCGAGACTTGATCTTGTTGATCGTGTGATGGCTCATCTGACAGGGAGGTCAGACCGTCGTCCAGTTGAAAGATGTGTCTTCTGTTTCGTTGATGTTGATTGAGTGGCTTGATGGAGCCATTATAGAGAGCAGTCTTCGCTCGTTGGACAAACATCAAGAGTTACAGAGCTATTTTCTGATTGAAGGAAGAGCCAAGGGCAAGTAGTGACTACATAGAGTCCTCAGAGCAGGCTAAGTCGACCTCAGGAATTTGTTTTCTTGCAGTTATGCTACGCTACTCTATAGGTAGCATGGAGCAATAGTGATTTCGTTGGATAGTTCTCTAGAATTTGTTGTAGAGACCAAGACGTCTCGAGATCACCAGTTCAACATTAGTCCGTCTCTAAAGTCTGCCGCATCAGGACTAGTGTTCTTCATCCCACCTTCAACCCTTTGCCTTTTCGTGGCATTCTCACCGCTCACCAATAACGACATCTTCATTTGCCAGGAAATCCTGGGCTAACCCGACAGATTGGTACAAGGATTCTCAGCCTTATCTCATAGTTTCGGGGCGAACACAAATCCAATACTGCCAGGTATCTTGGCTTAGATTTCACAGTCGGAGACCACCAAGCTTGCGCTATCTTTCCCCGCGAGCTCGAGCTCCCACTCTTCCCGGCCAACAAACTTCATGACAACGCCGATTAAGTAACTAGATACCATCCGCTGAGTCACAAGAAATTCCATTCAACGTGGAAAAAAATCCAGGTTTCCCGAAACAAAATCTGCAACTGCTTTCCCCTACACTCTTTAGGATCCTCCTTTTTCGGTTCTAGCTGTTTGAGTTTGGATAAAGACGAAGATGTTTGGAAACCTATTTCCAATCTGCGCCGTTGCAGCAGGCGTTTTATGGCTCGGTATAGCCGTGTATAGATTGGTCTTCGCACCCCTCGCAAAGCTTCCTGGTCCAAGCTATTCACTCGTGACGGATCTTTGGCTCATGGGCAAGGAGTTCACGTCCAAACGACGAGAATACATACATCAGCTTCACGAGCAATACGGGCCTGTGGTACGGCTGGGGCCTAACGAAGTGTCTTTCACATCTTTGGAAGCTCTGAAGGAGATTTATACATCTGGTGGAAGTGGATATGATAAGACTGAGTTCTATACGCTGTTCACACAGTTTGGCGTCAGGTGAGAGGACTTTGCCCGAACTTTTGGAAGTAGAGCTGTGTTGACTGTGGGCAGGACTATGTTCTCGACTTTGGTCAAAGGAGATGTAAGATATCTTTCAAATATGTGATGGAACTTTGCTAATGTACTTTTAGCATAGTCAAAAGAAACGATATATTGCTGGCCAGTATGCCAATACCAATATCATGAAACCTCAAGTCCTAGGAGGTATTCAAGAAAGGGCTGAAGCTTTTGTCAAGAAGTGCACTGAGTCCCAAGGAGCAAGTTTGGACGCATATGTAAGTTTTGAATGTGAAATATCATGAAATCAGCTTATAAAGCTAGGTCTATTTACATTGTTTCGCTTTAGATTGTGCTTCGCATCATCTATTTCATCCGTATGGTACACACTCTATTGATGACGAGAAAGATTTTGGGATGATGGAAGAGCAATCTTACCACAACAGTTTGAAACGTACGTCTACTATTCTTTTTTATAGCTTGAGTATCCTAACATCGCTCAGAGAACTTTGCCAAGTATCGCTGGCCAACGCTATCGAACATGGTAGACAAGTTCACCAAACCGAGGCCATCTCCCATCGCCAACGGTCATGTTCTGAGATGCAATGAGAAAACAGATCTAGGAGAACAGACGCTACTATACAAGCTGCAACACAGTAAAGACAATTTCCAGAAGATCCAAATGGCGGCGGAATGCATGGACCATCTTGCAGCAGGAATCGATACGACAGGTGACGGGTTGACTTTTCTGATGTACCAGCTTTCACTTCCCGAAAGCTCTGGGGTACAAGACCGACTGATCGAGGAGGTTCAAATCAATCAAGACAAGAAACTCGACGAACTTCCATATCTGGATGCGGTGATCAAAGAAGGGTTGCGATGTTTCCCACCAATTCCTATGTCTCAGCCTCGATACGTACCTACGGGAGGCCGTACGATAGACGGGTATTTCATCCCGGCGGAAACCATTGTCAGTTGTCAGGCACATAGTGTTCATCGACTTAATGAACATGTGTATGAGAAGGGCAACGATTTCATTCCCGAACGATGGCTCGATGCTGAGAGAGTGCCTGAGATGAACCGGCTTTTCTTCGCTTTTGGGCTTGGTGGACGAGGTTGCACAGGTAGACAGTAAGTGGTCCACTTTCCGCTTCTCTTCCGCAATATAAAGGACTTTGCTAACAACCCGTAGTCTGGCAATCGCAGAGATGAAGTGTTTGCTTCGGGAGGTATATTCCCGATTTAGGACTCGTGTTGCTCCGGATATGCAGGGTAGGATGACAATGTCGGATCAGATCATCTCAAGTCGACCGCTAGATCAGACATGTAAACTTATCTTCGAGCCACTTAGCTAGAAAACATCCAAATCTGATTCAAACATAATAGTCACCTAGGGTGGGATGTCACTTCTTGACATATATTTGTCAAAAGATAACTCTAACTAACGGACTCTGCTGGGAACTCCGCTCTACGGTCTTGCTAAACTATGTGTTTGACTTCGGGATCTCTTGCTTCAGTCGATACACTGTGAGCAACAACGAACGGAATCAATAGATACACCACTCAACTCCTTTAGGACGGTACACCCGAAAGAGAGCGGTTCCTGGCCGAAGAGTGGGGGATCCTCCTCCTCAAGCATCACGTGAGAGTCTTATCTCGGGCTTGAACACCGATGATGTGTTGGCCGGTTTGACATCCTACTCTTGACTTCATAAATGATATTTCCCATTGTATTCTTCATCTCTTATTTTATTTCTGGGTCACTTAACAGAAAACCCGTGAAGCTGTGAAGCTGTGAAGCATTGATATAAGTACGTAAAGCCAGCGTACTGTCTTCCAGTTTCCCCGTTCTCTTAATGGACAAGCTCTAATCGAAGCCTTGTCACCTGCAATACTGGGACCATATTCAACTTACGCCCGCGAGATTTTGAGCTAATTGAACTATTCAGATCGGCCACAATGTCTCAAACAAACACTAGTCCCAAGACGGGAGCCGCAAAACACCCTCTAGACCCATTGAACGCTGCCGAGATAACCCAAGTCTCTACACTCCTGAAAGACAAATATCCAGATCAAAGCCTCCACTTCAAGATCATCACCATTTTCGAGCCCCCAAAGGCAAAATTGCGTCCTTTTCTAAAAGCAGAACGAAATGGAGGGACTTCTTCCCCACTGCCGCGGATCGCTTCGGCTCTGTTCTACCATCGTGGAACGCCAAATTTGTTCCTTGCCGAAGTGAACGTTCGATCTGGAGAGATTGAGAAGATTGAGAAATTGGATCCTGGACTCCATGGTCAGAATGACATGGATGAGGTCATTGAGTTGAGAGATGCGTGTCTGAAAGATCAGAGAGTTTTGGATGAGATTAAGAAGTTCAAGCTCCCACCACATATGGATGTGGTGTGTGATACTTGGCCGTATGGGAGGGACTCGGAAGATAATCTTCCTCGCTATATCCAGGTAATTTGTCCTACTGTAATAAGATGGGAGTAAATTGTCGTTAATGAAGAACAGTGCTACCTTTTCGCTCGGACAGACCATCCTGGATCGAACCATTACGATAACCCTTTGCCATTCTCGCCAGTCCTAGATATGACTACAAAAGAGGTTATAGACATCATTCGACTCCCTACAGGTTCAGACTCCACCTTGAACTACGACTCGGTGTTCAAGTCTCATCCTCCAAAAGAGTACCACCATGATCTCCAAACTCAAGCAGCGCGGACAGATCTAAAACCCTTGATAGTTCATCAGCCAGAAGGAGTCTCCTTCACTGTAGACGGCTACCTGATCAAATGGCAGAAGTGGAGATTTCGCCTCGGCTTCACGTGGCGTGAGGGAATGGTGCTGCATGACGTGACTTATGACGGACGCGAGCTGTTCCACAGACTTTCGCTAAGTGAGATGTTCGTGCCATATGGAGATCCTAGATACCCCTATTCGAGGAAGAGTGTGTTTGATGTTGGGGATATCGGAGCTGGTGTAGCGGCTAACAATCTTGCTTTGGGTTGCGATTGTCTAGGTGTTATCAAGGTAAGTAAGATTCTTACTATAGAAGACACGACTGATCCGAGTCTAGTACTTCTCTTTTGTTATCAGTAACTCTCAGGGGCAGCCAGTAGAGAAGCCAAACGCCATCTGCATGCATGAGATTGATGATGGAATCGGGTGGAAGCACACCAATGGTCATACTGGAGCAGTCTCAATTGTCAGATCTCGAGTGCTCGTTCTTCAGACAATCATCACCGTCGGAAACTACGAGTACGTCTTTATGTGGCACTTTGATCAAGCAGCCGGCCTCCACTACAAGATCCAAGCCACCGGAATTCTTTCCACAGCTCCAATAGATCCCGGAGCGAGCGTGCCATGGGGCACAAATGTCAACGAAGGAGTCATGGCTCCATTCCACCAACACGTCTTCAGTCTCCGAATCGACCCATGCATCGACGGAGACAAAAACACCGTTATCGAGGAAGATTCTGTAGCCATGCCATGGGATGACACGAACCCATACGGCGTAGGCTACATGACGAACAACCGCATCATCTCGACATCAAGTCCCTTGGACTCAGCACCCAACCGAACGCACAAAATCATCAACCCCTCCAAAATCAACGAAGCATCAGGCAAACCAGTCGCCTACGCCATCCACAGTCCTCACAAACAGATGCTTCTTGCTCATCCTAACTCATGGCATGGAAAAAGAGCGAAATACGCATTCCACCCTTTCTGGGTGACGGCACATCGAGACAACGAACTGTACGCTGCAGGCGATTACACGTATCAGAGTCTGCCTGACAAGAAGAGCGATCTAGGAGCTTGGGCTGGTAGAGGCGATAAGACAGATGACGAGGATATCGTGGTCTGGCATTCTATCAGCTTGACACATAATCCTAGACCAGAAGATTACCCCGTCATGCCGTGCGATACGATGACAGTGAGTCTCAAGCCAAGTGGGTTTTTTGAGCAGAACCCGGCTTTGGATGTACCGCAGAGCACGCAAAAATCGAATGGCAGTCGACTGCTGGAGGATACTGATTTGACAGTTACGGTTGGGGAGGCGGAGTCGGAGTCCTGTTGTAAGCCAAAGCTGTAGATTAGACAGGAGGCTGCTGAAGTCTCTATCATTTGATGCGAAGAAAGACTGAAATAATTCCAACCTGTTTGTAGCCAGATCTTGATTTTATTTTCCTCTTGTGCAATATCGGGAATTTGGAAACCAAAGCAGAGCTACCTTTACCGTTCTGGAAAGATGTATGCTGGGTAAAGCGAACTTCAAAATAATGAGTTTATTATTGCATTGGGATCATATGGAAAGTCCTTCTACGGAAAGTACCCAGCTCCAGATTTTTGGTGTCTCCCCGTGTCTCCCCGTCTAGTCTGGGTGCAATTTTATTGGAGGGCTTTATTCTGCTGAGACTGTCATTTTAGGGGGTTTTGCAGGGTCGCTCTTTCTTCGCTTAACCTTCGAAACAAAACAAAGTCGAAGTCGTGAAAATTGACATCCGACTTGACTTGCTACTTATCAGTAATATTTCGATTCACCATTCTTAGTTGAGTCATATGCTTATCAAAGGTATCATTACAGGTATCGTTAAAGAAAAACCCCTCCTCCTCGGACAGAGATAGTATTTCTTTCGCCGGCGCAAACGCGCGCCATCTTCAACAACGACAACAACCAGCACTGCCAACTTCCATCGCAGTATGGCGCAACCAAACTATCCAAAGCCGGGCAGCTTAGCGTTAATGAGAGGTTTGGAACGAGCATTCGGAAAGAGTGAGTCTCACAGCACATACCCCTTGCCAGCAAAACATTGCGCACCAGCTAACATCCACATCAGAGCTCACCATCGACGAGAAGCGTCCTCCTCCCAATGCCCCAACAAGCCCCAAAAACCGCAAAAAGCGCGTCTCATTCAACAATGAAGGCGACGTCGATCTCAAGATGAAAGCTTGGGATTCCCTAAACATCCCACAGTACGACCAAGATTTCGAACATGTCTTCTTCCAGATCGGCTTCATCGACTTCATCAAGGATCTTGAGAAGCTGAATGACGGCCTTATCCTACCTCTTCATGTCGTTAAGCAGAAGTGGGACAAGTTGATGGAGAATAAATTTGATCTTTGGGATTGTGAGAATATCTGTGCTGGGGAGAAGAAGTATATGCTTGTTCAGGCGCTGAATTTCGTACGTGTGGAGAAGCCGAAGATTTGTTGATATGAACAGTGCTAATCTTTAATCTCACAGGCGAATGAGGACAACTATGAAACATACCGGGCTGGAAAGAACGGTGTCGATGAGCATAATGCACTCGAAGCAGAGCGAAATACGAAGAACGCCGTAGCATCAAAGGCCGGAAAGTCCAGAAAGGCACGCAAAAGGGCTGAGCGGCAACGGAGAGCAGAGAGGAAGATGGGTGGAGATGTGACGATGGGAAATACTTTGACCAAGCAGATGGGTGTTAAAAAGAGAACTAAACGCTCAAGAGACTATAGATATGAGCCTCTCGAGGATCTTATTGCTTCAAGGTTGCGGTCGATGGTTGACCCACCAGAATTGCCTCCAATCCTGGCTAACTTGGTTGCTGGTGTACCTAAGCCTGTTCCTGATCTTGATGAGGATGTCAAGATGGAGCTTTGAGAAATCGATTCGGTTGCTGGGGTTGGGTTTGCATGGCGAAGATATCAATCGCACGTGGGGAGCACGGAGAATAAGCCAGCATGCAACTCCTACCCAGATGCATTAGACTCAATGAAGTTGCATCTTTACTTCTAAGATAACAGCATTGTGACATCTTGCACCCAGGTGACATACAAAATCTAGCTCTAGGCTCCAGGCCTATTTCTAGCCACCCTCACTCACAACAGTCACATGCCAAGTTCCTTCCCTAACGTCAATTTGGTATTGAAGTTTCAGATATACGACCGAGCAATATCAACACCCTGCTTCACACACCCCTTATCTCTCTCCTGCCTTTGTCCCTCGGGTGATCCATCCGAGTAACAAATATAGTACACCTGAATAATGGAGGGAGGCGCACGGCACGAGATTGCGAAGCATGAAACGGACCGAAGGTCGTGAGTGAGGAAGTCGCGTCTTCAACTCGCACAATACTTACCTACCTACCTAGGTACGTAGGAGGCAGCTGAGCAGAGAGTATAGTAATGCCAGGACCGCCACTGGAGCTCTTGCTTGAGGTAGTTTAGGTTGAGGGAAGTTCAGTCTCACCGGGGAAGTCTAAGCTTGAAACGGACGTCGCGCGTTTCTCGCTGCTTGTAGCTCCAGGAGCAGAAGGAAGTATCGAGCGACTGCCGAATTGGGAAATTAGGGGGAGTATAAACTCCCCCTCGGATTCGGGATTTTCTCAGTGCTCCATTCTCAATCTGCTATCCATCAGTTTCTGCTGGTGGAGTGTTCATGCCAGGTAATCCGAGGACAGCGTTGATGGAGGCGGGCTGGACTAGACATTAAATACAATGTGCCTATTATCATACCTAAATAGATAGATAGATCATGACATAGAGTAGTATTGCGACAGTGTAGGTATGTATTGTCTTAGAAGGATAGTTGTTGAGTTCATTTTCTTAAAATGAGAAAGAGGAGTGGGAGGGGGAGATGTAGAGCGATACAGTGAGTAGCCGTCCAAAATCTGCATAGGTACTGGACGAAACCCTCGACCACAGAGATGAGAATGAAGAATGAAATAGAAATCAGAGAGAAGGCTGCAACTTGGAACATTGATTGAATTCATGGTAGGCAGTGACCAACGATCTTGTGAAACACAATGTTCTTAAATAAATAGAAGAGGAGAGAAACTCGTTGTAACATTAAAGGGACTTGGGAGTAATCACTCAGCGCCTACCCTCAAGCCGTCAAGACAAGTCAACAAGAGACAAAAAAAGTAAACCAATCCAATTCCATCAGATCATCATCAGCAATCCAATCTCTACTCCTCGTCTTCTCCCTCCCATCTGCCAATCCCATAATCTCCAACCCTCACTGGCACAGACAATCAACCCATCTACAGTAGTTTCGCACAGTGACCATCAAACCCACCACCACCTCCTCCCAATTCCCAAACAAGCCCAGATTATATTACACCTCCCCCGAAAGCAGACAGAAAGGCCGCGCACAGTCACCGCATACGGTCTCGCTGCTACTCAGCGCCGTTTCCAGGGCGCGGATGTGTTTCATCCCCTTTCTGGGCTTCTGAAAATTGGAGTTTGGCTGTGCGGAGTGGGCTGGCGGGAGAGCTACTTAAGATGCAATATGTCTCCCTCGCAAATGTGTTCAATATAGGGTATCCATATCCATATCTATATCTGTATCCACAATACTCGACACTCGATAATCTCTCCGTTTAGTTGTTGATGTCGCGGACGGGGGATTCGATGGGCCCTGATCTGGCTGGCGTGTTGGCGTCGAGGCACGCAGCCCAAAACAGGCATTTCTCGCTACAGAGGCTATGGCCGAGGTGTCGGTTGCTGCACCGTGTTGTTCTTTCGCAGTGTTTGGGCAAGGAAAATTGGATCTTGTGGGAATTTGACGTTCGTGGCTGTCGTATCTTGGAAGTGTTCGTGGAGGAGACGATATGGGTGTCCTGTGGTCAATTAGAGATTCTAGTGGTATGTTACCCTTCCCTTCTGACATTTG
This sequence comes from Cadophora sp. M221, assembly GCA_017366145.1. Classification (NCBI taxonomy): domain Eukaryota; kingdom Fungi; phylum Ascomycota; class Leotiomycetes; order Helotiales; family Ploettnerulaceae; genus Cadophora; species Cadophora sp. M221. Next base: position 10,116 of record JAFJYG010000014.1, on the reverse strand, counting down.
CAGTTTTCAGTGCCTTGGAGCTACCGTGCAAGTTTAAGGCGCTCATAGGAGCGATCAAGCTCCCGGAGAGGCGGATTCTACCTTTCGAGTTGGGAAAGGGGCTCGAAGATGTTTTGGAGACGGGTCGTCAAAAACATCACTTTCAGAACGAGAAACAGAAAGTCTTACGTGTTGATTCCTTCTAAGCCTTGAAGATGAAAGATGGGGAGAGAGTCATGAGCCTGGAGAAGTGATGGGGAAACGCTCGTTGGCGAGATTAGTTCCATCCATGATCCATACCAGGCCGTTACCAGAGTTGACGGAAACCCAAACCACGGCATCCCTTTCTTCAGGGCATATCGAGTACCTAACTCGAACCCACACAAGAAGCGGAGAACCCCCAGAACAAAGCAATTCAGGCGAATCTGCCAGCTATCCTGAACTTGTTCTCCAGGTCAGTTTCTTCTTACAGAAAGCTACGGCACGACGCCTTTCGACCGCCAGATTGGATCACCCTATAGAAACGGTCCGAAGACGAGGACGGGACGGCATCAACGGTTGCCTCGTTTCTTGGCTCGAAGTGTGTGGTTCGAATACTGTACCAATGTCAATGCCAATGCTAGTCCATACGAATCGATTCCGGACTGACCATTCGGGAGTTCCGCTGCAGAAGACGGACGGATGGTCATGTGGAGAAATCACCTATTCCGTCCTTCTTTTCACCAGGATCACGTCAATGAGTCTTATCTGGGACCGTCTATAGGTCGAGAGGAGTGTACTGAGCTAGCAGCTGACTGGTTATCGACGTTTAGTTTGGTTTGGTTCACGTCCGTTTGGGGCAGGGGAGGGAGGGGCACCAGCCAGTCAGTCCAGGGAATGACTTCAACCGTGGCCGGCGGCGAGGATGTTCCTCTCTTGCTTCTCCTCATGTATAGGATACGGAGGTGAGGTGAGGTGATATGGTTGGTATTGTATTACTCATGGGCAGAGCAAGCGATAGCGGGATGAAATGCATATCATCATTGGGCGAGTGAGGCGAAGATTGAGCGAGGGGGTCAGCTCTCGAACCCATCCCAATCCATTCCATTCTATTCTCCAATTCAGTCCAGTCGCACGAAGATGGCGGGACCCAATGCCAATACTGGATGTCTGTTAAGTTAAGTCCTGGAGAGAGTTCCATCTGGCCCCTTCAACACTTCCCATTCCGTTTCGAACCGCAGAAGTGCATAGCTTAGTGAGCTTTGTTATGATCCCCTCCTGGATGAAAATGGAAAGGAAGGGAAGAGAGCAGAGTCGTTCGAGTGGTCAAAGAGTTTTAGGGAATCCGAGAAGAGTTCGGGGTGCATGTTACCCTTCATGTATGGGTGATGGAAAAACCCGGTACGGGAACGAACTCAGCAAATTCTTGGATGATACGTGAAACTGGTTTGTTTCGATATGCTCTCCTCCTCTTCCCCGCTTGGCATATAGGTAAGGGTGGACTTTGTTATTATAATACCTGCTCATCAGTTCTCGGAAACACGTACATGAATATCGCAGAGGATGTATGGTATGGTAAAGGCGGGAGGGGAGAAACCTGGGTCGGCTCTCAAGCACCTCGCTGCGTTTGGGACTGTGAGGTCTGGTGAAGGTGGTGTTGTTTGGGTCGTTGTTGGTAGGGCATAGGATGGGATGGGGATGGCGACACGCCGGCTCGGCCTCGTATGAACCGAACTCTGACTTGACTTGCTTCCGAGTCGTTGGTGAGAGTTTGGATGAGAGCAAAGGGGAGGTCCACTTGAGGGTCTTGCCATCAGCGCCTGGCTGGGTTCGAGCAACTTCCCCATTAACCTCGTATCGCCAGAATCCACTCAAGGGTCTCAGCGACTAGGTCCTGACAAGTGACCCAGCTTGTATGCAATCATCTCCAACAATGAGTATGGACATGAGGAAGCGCCGTGAAAGTTTAAGAAGATTGGAGTTTAACGCTTATTGAACTCCTGAACAAAAATAGACGATACTGTGACCGCAACAGAATCGCATATGGTACTGCTGAAGCGATCTCCTCTAGTTCACGAAAGTCAACACTTGCCAACCCGGAACGCTCTCCAGCCCTCAAAGCTAGGTCATCTGATCTCTTCCCAAGGTAGACAAAAAAAAATCACACTCAACTCGGCTCTTCTTTTTCTCGCCCCCTCAAGCATGGTTCATGGGAGCAGATAACCACACAGATGTTCCAGAGCCCAGTTCATCTCTCACTCAACTGAAGAAATTCATCTAAATCCCTGTCCTTATTGCTCTCATCACCTGTCAATTGTCAATGCCCTCAGCGCAAACCGAGGGAAGCCGCCAGCTAGCATGAAGTCGCTGTGTGGAGAAAAAATGCCCTCCCCTTTAAAAAAAAGTCAAACTGCGTGATAAATGAAGGCATGTGAAGAATCTTCATCTGATCTGATCTCATCTCATCTAACACCATGCTCTTACAATGATTGTAAGATGATAATGATGCTTTGTTAAGAGGAGACGGAAACAAAAAGTATATATTGTCCACTTATAGTTATTCAAATACACTCACCGCAGACTCGCACGTACTGTGTCAAGCCGTGTGTATTTTCTTCTTTTTGCGGAACCGATTGACATTCGACTATGCTCTACCTCTTATACTGTAAAACTAACCTAATTTGTAACCAAGTACATGCATAATTTCATGCGATATAGGGTACAAGTGTCTGTGATCAGAGGAGAGTTCGATTGGGAGGGTTTAGGTAGTTTAGGTAGGTATAAGATCTGCTGGATGGCTCCGAGAACGTCACCAGGTTTTCCTCGGACTTAGATCTAACCAAGGCAGTTTGTGGATGTCTGGGGTTCGTTGGCACAATACCCTGCCCTGTCTTGCCCTGTCTCGTCGTCGCCACAGTCGGAGATTAAAAGACGTTCGTTCGAGAAGGGGGTGTCTCCGGTACCCGAAGCGACACCCACTGCCAGTCACCCATCGTATTATTGCCCCATCAGAGCATGCCTGGCCGTGCTATCGCACATTGACCATGTGATCTCTGGTAAGATTGGCAGCTTCAGGGCTTGTGTACATAGCTGCCTACCCAGCAGCCTAGGACGTTGATGTCCTTCTGACTGTTCATAGGGTCGGAAGCAGATGTTCCTTCGATGCTAGTGGGCGTCCACAATCAAAAATCCAACCCTGCTGGAGAGAGTGGAGCTAGAGCTTGGAGCTGGAGCTTGGAGCATCGGTGACAGCTGACCAGGACCCCTGACTCGTCCACCGAGTCCCGGTTTGTTTCGAGAGAGGAAGGTGGCGAATGGGAGTGGGCGACTTACATTTACATACAGAGTAAGTAGTAGGGTTGCTCGGGTAGCGTCAGGGGATGCGCAGCCGCGTTTGCTGTAACCCTCGTCGACTATTGATATGTCCGACTTATGCATATCCCGCGCCTGTTGAGACTCATGAGATACGTCGACGTCGATATCAAACACATGAGGAGCTCTCGGGGGAGCTGGCCGATGTCCGGATACTGTGTTGTAATCGAGCGTGTGCGGCCCCTGCCGTGTCTCTCCATGGGTCGTCCATAATGTTGTTGATAATAGGATGGAGAAAAGAGCATTTCTGGCATGAAGATACATCTTGCAGAACGGCGTCTGTTCGTAAACGGCCGAATAGAATAGCTCGATTGATCCGGCCTGTTTCCTACTCGTTGAGTCGCACGCATGAAAGGAGAGGAGGCCCATCCCATCCCGTCTCTCGAGACACATGACGGCATTAACGGGAAATTCGTACGAATTGAGCTGATATCCCACATCAAACGATCGAAAGGGACAAGCGATCTGCAAGACGTCCACTTTGATAACATCGATGCGACAGGATTTGGAAGAGAATACCTGCATGCCAACGGCACGATTCCCAATGTAGACATCGGCGTCAATCAACCGCCTTCAAAGTTCCGGAATCGGGAATGCAAAAGGGCTCGGCGTCCGGGTATGATAAGGCGGCACTGGAGATATGGAGTGGAATTTTGCTGCCATGCATCCCTGCCTACCTATCTACAGGCATCGCATCTTCAGCTGTGGATCTTCATCGACCTTGAGTTCCGAATTGGAAGTAAGTGGGGTGGGTGGGAAAAGATACATTCCCAAAGTACCTCCCCTCCGTTCATGCCTCATTACGAGACTCCACTTCCATCTATGCCTTTGAGTTCGCCAAAATTACTAAGCTCATCCAGCTGAACGAAACATTGTCCTATGCGGCGCAAACGGGCTTCTTCATGGTCTCCCAAAGCAAAAATTAATCGAACCATCGACCCATCTTTGCAGCTTTTCGTTTGTGTTTTTGCGCCAGCGGCATGTCCAGGCACGTCGATGGCTGGGCCGCAAAGTACCTTGGAAAGCTGGCGCATATCGTGGGACGAATGTAATGCTCCCTACAGCAATCAATCATATCTTGGAGAGGAGGCAGGGCTTGACTCGGATCTAGAGCCGGCTCTGGTGCCCAATACGATATCAGGAATAGAATTCTCGAGCGCTGCCAGACCCGATTCTGCTCTTGGACCTTTCTCTGTGCACCTTGGGGTTTTTTGGCGGGAGCGCATTGCATTCTCGTTTGTACTTTGTAACACCTTGTAGCACCCGTGGAGTAAGGGACGGGGAGAAATGCTTCGTGGTTTTCGCGTGCTTGAACGGCAATGGTGATACAGCCCGTCGAACCGACGGCTGCATGATGCATTTTCCTGTGTGTGTGAAAACGCCCTTGGGAATTTTCTTTGTTGTTGACACTGTTTGGGTGCCACGCTACCTCACTTCAACCCCTTCGCTTAAGATAGCTGCACAACGGGGCTGGCGGGGTGTGGCTAGGTACCTAGGCTTGACGCATTGTCTCGCTTGGGCGAAGGGGGAGGGGAAGCGTCTGGGAAGAAGCAAATTGCCATCTGTTATGAGATAGATGCGCGCATTGCAAAATCGAGTTGCTAGCAAAGCGACATGTCCATCTCTTGCTTTCAGGAGGTATTGATGCAATAGCGCAAGCCCTGTATACTCGGTTATGGAATTCCTCGTCTCTTCGACCTCAAGTTGGAAAGTGTGCTGTTCATTCCCAATATCAAGTTGCATGTTATGGACAAGGCCTGCAAACAATAAACACAGAGTGTGAGCCTGAGAGGCACGACAAATTTCTGTTGGCTCAGCCCCGTTCCAGCAATCTGAAACCGCTATTCTGATATGATAGCCAACCCTATTATGCATCTAGCCTACCTCTTAACCGAGTGCCGATATCATATCTGAATTCGATATGATAAGTGTCATCAAATTCATTTTGCTCGATGGTCGCAAGAGAATCTGATCCGGCGATGCCCCAAAAGAAAAACAGGTGCAGAAGCCACTTGTCTCAAATATTGTTCTCGAAGGGGCCAGGAAGGCCCAGAGGAAGGCTTGGAGGTTTTTCAGCTGTTGAGTGTCCACAAAGCAATATACCTCTCCACGTGGAAATCTCGTGGGCTGGGCTCGCCAGCGCCTGGATTCCCTTTTCGTGTAACCACAACGTTCAGCCAAAATTCTGAGGACTGGGTGGCTTTGTAGAACCCGACGGGATCTGGACTCCTCATTCCAGCTTTGGAAGCGCAACAAGAGCCTGATGAGTCGTTTTTCGTGTGCATCTGCCATGTGTTTCCCTCGTGGGAAAACCAGCTTTGAAGCGGATGCACGCACGATGCAGTGACTGACCGGTGTTATCCAAGTTCTGGCCCGGCACTCGAGACTCAGCCTCGTCGTGATGATGCTTGCTCCAACAAAGATGACGTTCGGATGTGGTGAGCAGCGCAAAGCATATCTTCCTTTCTTTTCTTTCTGTGACAGCTTGACAGCGGCAGCCACCGATCTCTGGTAATCTTGCTAACCCTAAGCTACTCGTTCAGGACTACGGCCGGAGATCTGGCTCTTCATTTCGGTAGGGAGCGGATGCGAAAGCTGGGGCGGAGAATTGCCTCGAAGCGATCGAGAGTTCGGACGAATGCCGTCCAGAACTGGAGCTGTGATGCGGTCGATCACTCCGACGCACGAGTGAACTGGTGGACATAGCTCAGAAGGAATCCTTCCTCTCTCTCCTCCCCTGCCCTGCACCGTCTCCGAAATTTCTTCATTAGGTCTTTTGTCTTTCGTCGGCCGGCATCGAAGATTCGAAGCAGGTTCGCAGGACGCCCGTGCCCTCATGGGTGTAAAAGAAGGTTGGCGGAATCATCGAAGCGTGAGAGTGCGCGCATGAATGGGCTTGATGGAGTGACACGGCTGATGTTCGACACAACGAAAGATTGCAATGACTTGTGACTGCGCACGGCTTGGCTGCAATTGATAGGCAAGGGGATGAGGCAATCAGTCGGTGAAGAAAGAGGTGAAGCTAGAGAGATAAGTGGAGTGCTATCAAATCATTTCTTCCCTCATGGTGGATGGATGGATGGTGGGATGGTGGACTTGCGTATTTGCTCTCTTGAGCACGTTGAGCTGCTGGCATGGCAGCTGCAGGAAGGCGGGCATGCAGGTCCATATCCCTGGTAATACCAGAGAGCCGCTGTCTATACTTGAGCAACTAAGCTGCAGTCAATTTCCCACCCAGATCTCGAAGTAGAAGCGACGGGCAGTCCGGAGCAGGCAGAAGTACAAGAGAGGAACTGCTGCAAATCATCTCTCTGTGCGTACGACCCTGACAAACCTTCGTACCATTCGTGCAGCATGGCGTAGCCCTGGACCTCTTGGCTTGATCAGCCTCTACCTTCTGACACCTTTCGCTGTCTTCCTCCCAGCTTCTTAGTACCATTATCAGACTGAAGGACTTGTACAGTACTCGTACGTAGGTAGGCATGCAGGAATTCGAACTGGTGGGTGAAGTTTGATGCAGGCAATGCGGCAGTCGAGTAAAGTAAGACAAAGTTAGGTCCCTCCCTCCAAGTACCTAGGTACACCACGGAGTAGGTAATTTACGGCCCATCACCGTAGGTACCTAGGTAGGTGCGGAGGTACCTGCGTATTGTGGAGAGCTTTGGCTCCTATCTGGAGGTAAATAAGACAACTATGATAGTGATAATAAGTATACTAAGATATCTGGGTAAATTGTCTAGCTATAGGAAAAGAGCTACATGGGTAAATTACTTCAGCTAGCTATGATTGAATGGTATAAGATATCTCGCAGCCGCATATGATCGTCATGCCTAGCCTAGGAAGTGATCCGGAATCATCAACGTCGCTCCATCTCCATCTGGGTAACCTCCTTACCAGGGCCTAACAGCACGATGAACTGTCCTACCCCTTGCAGCGCAGGCTTACGGGATGCGCAAACGACGTGAAATTATAGGTGGTGCGGTCGCAATATAGCAATTATAGGTAGCAGTTATTGCAGTTATACATGGTGAAGTATAGAACGAGCCGCTTTGGAAGGCGGGCAGCATGGGAAAAAGAAAGGGGGATCGTAAACAATCTTTAACCAAGATGGATACAGTAGTAGCTGAAAATGCAATGCAATGCTTGAAGGTTCGAGATGGAGATGCAGGGCTTGCAGGTAGATAGGTAGATGGATGATGGATGCCCTAGAAGTGTATGGAGTAGAGATCTCGATGACGCACGGGGCCTGCCGGCTCTTGTCCAACGCCGACGAAAGATGCAAATTCTGATGTGCAAATGCAAATTCTGTACGCTCGTGTGTAACATTCACGCCGCAAGCCATGACGAGCTCTCACTCATGCTCACCACCACCAACAACTACCTACAATGCTCGCAGGGCCAATTGCAATTGACGGGAGGAGAGGAGAGCACAGAGGAAGACCCGACGGGACTGCCCAGACCCACGCCTCTCCTCCATCTGAGACTCACCACTGGGTAGGTACGGAGTACACAACCCAACCAAGCCAGCGCATGTGAGACAGAATGTACCCGACAGACGCAAAGAATTTTTAATTCTCCTTGCAGGTAGGTACAGTGCGTTGCGTTGCGTTGCGTCTTTCCGCAGTTGGCCTGGCTTGGACTGGACTGGCCCAGTCTGATCTGGTCTGTCGAGATCTCCAGGAGGCGTCTGGCACTGCTAATGCCGGCTAGAATCCGGACAGGGCACTGAGGGCAGAGACAGGAGGACCTCAGTGCAGTCAGTGTAGTGTGTGTTGTGCAGGACAGGGCAAAGTGGTACGGTATGGCTTCCTCATCGCTCTGTCATCCTTAGGATGTCAGCTATGGCTTCCATTGAGATTATACGGGGTATATGTATGTCTACCTAAGTACCTTAGACTTTGTCGTGTCCATTCTACCGTACTGTAAGTGCAAGTGCAAGTGCAAGTCTGGCTGCCCTCGTTACATAGGTACTTCGTTATGACATGAACCACCCACCGTCCTCCAGAGCAACACAATAACAGCAACAGCCAGCACCAGCGCTCAGACGATCCCGTCCAAGCAGACTCGGAGATCCAGACGAAACCCTGTCATCCATCATCCATCATCCATCATCCACCATCCACCATCCACCCACCTTCCATCACCCATCATCCGTCCTGTCGTGATCCTGGCCCTGGTTGTCAATGCCCTGCCGCCCAGCCCTGTTGCCCTGCCCTGCCCTGGTCCTGGTACTCCGCCCTAGTCTTTTTCAACGCCGCCATTATCGCCATGCCAAATAGACGACCTACCGCCATTCAGACCTAGCCTAACAGAACCTAAACCACTCTAAATGCACCTTTAGAATCTCGATATATGCACCGAGTGGGAAAGGAGGGACGGACGGCTTGCTACCCACCTCGTCTCCAGATCTCATCAATGCTACTTTGCCTGCAAACTCACTCCACACACACACCCACACACCCAGCACAGTCCACCAGTCCAGCAACCTCAACCTCACCCATGATCCCTCCAACCGTCCATCCATCACGCACCTGTGCTTCATCAATCACACCCTACTTATGCCTATGCCCTACTCGTCTTCCTCGCCACATCTGGCGCCGTCCCATCTCGCAGTGCAGCCTGCTCTGTCTGTCGGATCTGCTGTGGTCTGGCGTCTGGCTGGAATGCCGTGCAACGATTCCAAGCAGCTAGAGAGAGAGAGAGAGAGAGAATACTGCAAAGAGGCGCAATTCTATGCTCTGCCATGTATGCCACAGCTATCTACCCATATGGCCGGCCCTGCTTTTCTGATATGTGGCCATGGCCATGGTTCCTGGCGGACATCCATCCATCCATTCCATCCACCCCCATGCCATGCCATGACATGTCTGTTCAAGCCAGCCAGCCAGCCAGCCATCTTCATGCCCGCTTAGCTAACTAACTAGCTCGTCAAATTATGCTTGCTTTCTGATGCTCTGGATCTGATCAGATCTGATGCTGTGTATTTGAGCTTGAACTTCCAGCTTCTCCCAGCTCCTCCAAGTCCCTCGCCAGACCAACTCGGTGGCGCCGTAGCTATAGCTTTAAAAGTGTCCCTGGGCCCCCTTCTAACACCCTGGCCTCTGCCCCATAAGTTTTACATTTTATGTTATGTTATGTTATGTTGGTTGCTTTGCTTTGCTGGGTCTGTTGTTAAGTCGTATCGTCCGTCGGGCTTACCATCACTTCCTTGCCCATAACAGAACAGACTACTCGCCCAACGAGCGACGAGGAGCTTGCGTCCGGCACTTTGAGTGGGCTGCCGCGTTTGGTTCGTTGATCTGAGCACCCGCACCAGGTCTGGCTTGCCGGCTTCCTTGTCAACTTGTCTAGCAAGCAAGCAAGCAAGCAAGCGTTGAGAGGCGCCGCTGTCAAAGTCGGTGCAGTGCATCGTGCATCTGCAGGTGCTGCTTTACTTTGGTGCAGAAGAGGAGAGGAGAGGAGACTGACGCCAAATAGACCTGGGAGACGACAGACCAGGGCATACCTCACTCCCTCACTCCCTACCTACCTACTTCTAGGTAAAATACCAGGCCGGGCCAGGATTTTACTCGCAGCCAGGCGCCGAGGCCATTGTACCTTTTCATCTCACTTCCAGGTTCCTTCGCTCGTCCTCACACTCACACCTCACTCACTCACTTCAAGGCTTAATTAAGCACCTCGCCTCACTCACCTCACCTCAACTCAATCAATCCTTCACTTCGCGCGGACAGACATACTTCAGCAGATATCGACAACCTCTATTCCCTGCTCTATCTTCACCCCTCC